>CAMXCT020006582.1:0-12500 GCA_947184155.2 Cladocopium goreaui | reverse complement strand
GGTCATGAATCCTGGGTTCGACATCTCGTGGGTGATACCACTTGGAAGGGATGATTCACCACGCTGTTTGAGAAGAGATCAACCAATGATCCACCAGCTGGTTGGTGGTTTGGAACATTTTTTCCCATATATATATATAATATATTTTGAACAATAATCCCATTTGACTAATATTTTTCAGAGGGGTTGCAACCAACAACCAGCCAGCTGTTTTGAAATGAAAACGGTAAACGCCAACACATCAACCAGCGAATCATCCAGCGAATCATTGCGGATTCTCATTGCGGATCATTTTGTAAGCCGCAATGATGTGATAAGTGAAAACATGAGGTGATGGAAGCATTGAGATCATTGAGATCATCAGATTCTGGATCCTTGGGCCATTGATGAATCATGTAGTAATTAATGAAACCCAAAAGATAGAACAGTAGCATTGGCATCCTACAACAATGGTGATATCATAGTGATATCTGAATAACGGCTACTTTTGGGGGGTACTAACTTAATGGAGTGTGTTGCTATGAGTGAAGATCCCCCAGAGGCCGTAAACCATCCCTGGTATTGCCCAAATTTGGACCGAAAGACCATGCGCCTTACCTATCTTGCCCGGCAAGCATTTGATTGCAGTTGAAGATTCACTGGTGCTGAGATTTGAGAGTATTTGGTGGTTTCAAGTTTCAAGATTTTCAAGGTTTCATTTTTTGAATTGAAACTCAAGGACATGATGACTCATTGGTTTATAAACCCATTAACTATAGATATATCAACTAATTATAAACCATAGTTATTGGAGTTGTATGATGGTCACAACTTTGGCATCTTTTGCTCCATTGATTCCCGGCAGGACTTCCCCCACTCCTCAGATTTGGACTATTTGCCAGTCGCTCGGCTGCAGATTTGTTTTTGACACTTGAGGTTCCAATAAACTGATAATCATACATAATAATAATAGATAATCAAAAATAATAAATAGTAATAGATAATAGGTTCCAATAATACATATATAATCAAATCATAGATAAACTATAGCCAAGGGGTCAAATGCACATCCTGATGGGTGCTCCAAGGTTATGATTGGTTCATGGATTTCGCCTCCCGTTTTCCCAACTGGTTCCCCCGACTAGTTCCGACGACTCATCATGAGTAGCATTGAAATCCCAGTAGCTGACACCTCCTAGCCCAGCTACAATCTGATGAGCTCCTCACTACGCGCAGACAATAAGCATCAATAAGCAGCAATCTTGGGTAGGTCCTTCGCGGTACATCAATGTGATAAATTTAATTATACACCATCCCCATATATCCCCATACTACCATGACTGGTTGGTGGAAAAGTAGAAACCATCCCGAAATGCTAGGTTTATGGCGTTGGATTTACTGACAGTATTTGGTGCAGCAGGTGCCTCTTCCAATGCCATCGATGTCGCGGCTCTGTGCAGAGCGAGGCTTTTACCGCTTGGATTGGCTGAAAGCAGCGGCGGGGTCAAAGTGCGGTGTTGGGGCTTCACCGGTGGCGGTTTTCGTGCTTCCAACCTCCAATCATTGGATTGGTTTAAGGGAAAATCTACAGGAAACCATGGTTTTTACCATCAAATTTAGGGGTTTCCTGTAAATTTTCCCATCATCCAGTTCTATGATCCAACTCTTTCTCATTTTACTAGAGAGATGAGACAATAGAAAGCAATCAAGTGAACATCAGCCCAATTGTTTTTTCGTTTTTTTTTGGGGGGAAATGCTACGCACCACTACACATTTCAGCGCCAGTAAGGCTGGTGTGATCTACCACTTTCAGCTGAGCGTGGAGCCGGTTCTCTTTGTGTGTGGCCCTTGGTGTAACAGCTGGGGCTAATGCGGATGGTTGGGGATGGTTGGGGATGGTTGGGATAGTTGGATAAACCTGGCATTTGGGGATGGTTGGAATCCCACCCAGAAAAATGGTGATTTTGGGGATAGTTTGTGGCATTGGGTGTGCCACATTGAAGATTTTTTTGAACCTGAGTCCATGTTTGAGAAAACCAGGCATTTGTGGAATTCCTCGAGCACCTTTAAAGCCTGTCTTTGGGGTTAAAAACAGATCCAGAAATCATGACGTGGCGGTCACAAGGTCAAGCAGCTGGGGTAGCTGGGGTAGCTGGAGTAGCTGGGGTGAACCCCATCCATTGGACATGGCACACTTGGCCCACCCGACCCATTTGTCCAGCTTTGTTCAAAATTTATTTCCTCACATTCCATCCATCAACATCACCCTTCACCATTATGGAAGAGGGGATCAATGGGTGTTAACTATCATTTTTCCATACGAGGGTGATGTTTCGCAGATTTTCACATGGCCTTTTCTGAGAGGGCCGGTGTGGTCTAGTGGATAAGACACATCCCTCATGCGTCAGACCCGTGTTCAATACCCGGGTGCAACACTAGGCAGACAGGCGGGCCACTACCCCACCCCTGCAGTTAAGGGGATGAGCTACGGTGTGGTCCGTAAAGACTCTTTCACATGGCCTTTTCTGACATGTTCCATGATTTTCCTACCATTTTTCATGGGGTTAACGTCCCAAAATTTGGGACATGTCATCTCCAAGTCATCGAGGCCAGGGTATGCATCCACGGAAGATGTCAGTGTCGGGATGCCTTGAGACTCGTATCTACTTTATATATATAATATATATATATATATATAGATATGTATCCTATTGTATGATTATATTTGGATATCATATCTATATCTCTATTTATTTGCTGTTTATAGTAGTGGTTGGAGTTATAATAGTGGTTGGGGTACCCTGTTGTTCACTATTACTGTACTCCTATTTGCCATTTGAAAGCCTGGGGCAATGACTATGATATGGCGTAACCAGACTATATCCTAACCAGACTATATCCCAGTTATTGATGGTTGGACCACCCAATTACCATGTTTCATGGCTCCACCCCTAAAACTATAGAAACGATGCGGATGATTTGCCAATCTTTTTTTCCACAATCCGAGGATTGGGTGAACAGCTTTTCTGCTGTTCTGCTTTTCGGGGACCGCAGTGCTCTCACATGAAACATGGGGGCCAATGATATGAAGAACATGTACCCGGATATATCAAATAGATTTGAATACATAATATAAACTATAACGACCTCACTGCGTCATCATTTCAGGTTAGTGAATTATGTTATACTTTATCCAGATTTATGCATATTAACCGCAAACGACAAGTAAATTACCACTATCTAAAATAGGATATTACTGTTCTATTTTTTGAGAGGGTGCTATGTGTTGATATTTATATATATATATATTAATTACAATAAATATTATGAAATTATGTATATAAATATATACGCAGTTTTATTCTATAGCATAGTGAAGGGTATCAAATGCCCTTCGTCACATCTCTGGAGCTATCGGAACCACCGTGATCTCGTTTCGCGTTTCGAGGTCCAGGTGGATCCCTCACCATTGCAGATGACCTTCAGACAACCTTTGGTGGTGATCAGGACACCCGGGATAGAAAGGCAACCAGAAGGCAACCCCCCAAAAGATCGAAAGGGGAAACACCAGGATGTTATGGATGATATCCAATTAGGTTTTCCAGGTTTCCCACTTTTCTATCTATATATATATATATATGTATATATATATATATATACTATTAAATTTCACGAGCTCCTGGGATTTAGTGATTTTTAGGGAATATTGGATATCAAGGTCAAGATGCAATATTTGGTGCAGTGGGTGGCACCAAAAAACTTAAGCGTCATGGTTTACACGGGTTTGCACTGGATCAGCCTTCCATAAATGGAAGTGGTCCAACAAATCGTTCAGAGAAAATGAAACGGTCGGAAACGGTCGGAAACAGTCGGAAACGGAAACGGTCGGAAACATGATCAGGCCAAAACTTGTTCAACCCGCATTTTTTTTAAAAATAAGCATTTCCGCGCAACGCCGTTTTTTTTTTGAAGGTCCAAAGGTGTCCAAGGGGAAACGGTTGGAAACAGTCGGAGATCGCACCTTCGCTCGGCAAAAAAGTATGTTTTGTACACAATTTTTGAAAAATGTTTGAAAACTTGTGTAAAAACAACTCTTTTTTTGCCGAGCGAAGGTGCGATCTCCGACTGTTTCCAACCGTTTCCCCTTGGACACCTTTGGACCTTCAAAAAAAAAACGGCGTTGCGCGGAAATGCTTATTTAAAAAAAAATGCTGGTTGAACAAGTTTTGGCCTGATCATGTTTCCGACCGTTTCCGACCGTTTCCGACTGTTTCCGACTGTTTCCGACCGTTTCCGACCGTTTCATTTTTTCTGAACGATTTATTGGACCACTTCCATTTATGGAAGGCTGATCCAGTGCAAACCCGTGCAAACCATGACGCTTAAGTTTTTTGGTGCCACCCTTGTGCGCGTACACTGCAACAAATATTGCATCTTGACCTTGATATCCAATATTCCCTAAAAAACACTAAAACCCAGGAGCTCGTGAAATTTAATAATATATACATATTTGAGGTTGCTGCAATCGTTGCACCAGAGCTACAGTGCAAACCAGCCGAAAATGCCGAGAGCAACCCATACACACAGCATAGATGGCACTGCGACAGTCCAATTCATCTGGACATAGGCAACCATAGTAAACCTTTAACGACCAAGAGGTTCAACTGAAAGTTTAATCATGCAAAAGCATCTGAAATCAGAACGTATGTGTGGTCATTGGGGTTGGACCAATCAAAGTTATAGTGTATGCGGGGTGCAGATTGGGGCATCCAAGATTGAAAGGCAACCAAACCATTCCCACAGCCACAGCCTAGTTTCCAAGTCCAGTACCCTCAAAACAAAATTTAGGTCAATGGTGTTAATCCATGTTAATCCCTTCCCCCTATGGTTTAGTAAGCAAATAAAGAACACTTATTTAGGACCCAGCTAAAGGGGATGTCTAGTAGTATCAGGAGGCTGAGATGATATCACCATATCTGTTGGTTATGACTTATACCCCCTGGTAAACGTTTACATAACTATGGAAAGATCCACCATTTTTAATGGGAAAATCCACTATAAATAGCCATTTTCAATAGCTATGTTAGTCATTACCAGAGGGTAAGTTGTATCGCCGCGGTATGTCAATGCCACTATGAACCGCCATGAACCGCTATGAATCCGTGTGGGGTTACCATTGTGCAGGAGAGACCAAGCGGTGGAAGTGGACATGTCCCCATCCTTTGACCCGGACAGCCCCGAGGATCACCGGGGGTGCTGGGGAGCCAGCACTGGGTCGGGCGGGGTTTTCATGGGCAAGTGATGTATCTGTTCATAACTACTGGCCAAACTTATGCCATATTATGCTATATCTGGCTGGTGACGAATCTGTTTGGCGTTCAATTCGAGTTGCTGATGCCCACTGGTTCGGGCTGCCGCCAACCAGCACAGCTTCCCCTCTTTACCGAGAGCTCAGGTTGGATCCAAAGGGGTGGCGGAAAAAAGTCACTGTAATTGCAACAGCTGTTGATGCCACAGTCACCAGGAGAGAGCCCCAAATCCATAGAATTTCCAGAATCGACCATCGACCCGCAGTGATGCATCCGTGGCCATCAGGGCCCATCTCCACGTTGAAACTCCCAGAACTCTCCACGCTGCGCAGGCAACGCTTCCAGCGCCCGGAAGCACAGAAGCCTGCAGAACCCTGGGACACGGCTACCATTCGCATAGCCATGTCTGAAAAAAAAGGGCAGAAAGGCTAGGTTAAGCAAAGGTAATTATTTATGAGAACGCATGAGAACTATATATGTATATGATACTGTCTGTATTGAATTAATTTGACACACACACACATATATATATATATATCTCTCTCTCTCTGTGATTATGAACTTCGGGTGTTTGTTTTTTTTGGCCTGGCCCAAGATGGCCACAAGTTGAACTTCTCGGGGTGTTCCGGACCAGCACGCCAGCACAAACAGTAGGGATCCCAGACTTGGATGGAAGAAATTGCTGGAAACCCATCTGGAAACCCCCAATTTTAACAGTAAAAACTTACTGTAGTAAAAATACGTAACACGTAAGTAGGCGCCAAACCCTACATTCGCACATGCCCAAAGAATACACAGAGAGAAATGTGACAATATTTCATTTATAGACTTGTCACCTGAGGATGAACCAAAAAACTGGCTATATGCAGCGAGTTATGCGAGTTTGACTTTGGCTTTCAGGATTTAGGGATTTCGGGTTTTAGGGGGTTGGGTTAGGGCTTCAAGGTTTTAGCGTTTCAGGTTTTAGGGCCTTACAGATTGGTTGTTTGGGGTTTCAGGATTTTTCGGTTCTTTTTTGGGTTTTTATAGGGTTTCAGGGTTGGGGGAAAGGTACAGGGTTTGTAGTTTGCAGGGTTTGATGTAAAAAGCTACCCTCTGGTAAACGCTTACATAGCTATTGAAAATGGCCATTTATAGTGGATTTTCCAGTTAAAAAGGGTGATTTTCCATAGTTATGTAAACGTTTACCAGAGGGTAGGGTTTCCTGCAGATTTGTTCCCTAAAACCAATGGAAATCACCTGGCTAGGCCCACCTGGAGCTGCAAAGCATTGGAGCCGGAGGACGCATGTCCAACGGCGCTGACACAGGCGGGACCCGTGAGAAGTGCCTTTCAAAAACAATGAAGGAAGCCGTCATTTGCATTGTGTCCAGAGAAGCCATGAGAAACCCGTTTTTCATGGTGATGTAGTAGATCAAGAAATAAGAAGAAAACTCTTCATTTTTGTTGTTTATTTCATGTATTTATATGATTTTATATGTATTTATCTGAACTTATCTATTTTTAAAAACCCAAGGGTCTAAGATGGTTAAGTCTAGCACAATACTACTTGATGTCTTGGATGCTTGGAACCACTAAGTCCCTGAAACTTTGCAGGCTTTAGCGGCCACGGTGCCCTTTTGCTATGAGACCTCAGTTGGGGAAACCAAGTTCGACCAGCCGCAAAAACCCGGGGAAATTTCTGTTGAAAATCCCTGTGAAAAATCAAACAATGGAAACACATATATAGTTGTATGGTGCTTTACAGATACATCAAGTTAACACCAAAAAATAGATTAATTAATTAACTATATCAAATTGTAGTTTCATAGCATTTTCCGACACATTAAGTATCTCACTTGTTGTCACCATGACACACACAATCATATAGCGCCTATATATACATGCATATATATATATTTACACATAGTATATAGTTAGTTACTATCAAAACTATTAGTTACTATCAATAACTATCAGTTCTAACAGTGCTTTACACATTTTTGATATCCTGATTAACGGAACCAAACATATAGTTGCAACAGTGTTTCACACATACAATCGGTTTAACCTATTTTATAACATCTATTCTTGATACTATCGTCAGCATTATCATTGTCATAATCATTATTATTTTTGTTATTTCATTATACTGAGCTATTTCTATTTTTACTTGCGGTTTGGGAAACATGCACAGAGTACCACTGCACCCCCACTAAGGTCTTTTTTTTTAAAGTTTTCACAGTCGTTGAGACGTCCTCCGACTGTTGCAATTTGGCTCAAGGGCCAATCAACTGACTGGCTCAAGATCACCGAGCCCAATCTGGAGTGAAAAGGTGCGCCAGCATCTGCCTCTTGGTGGGGTTCTCCGGGAAGGGTCTCGGTCATAGTCTGAAACCCGTGGGTTATGAGCCCAACCCCAACGCTGCCTTGAAGCAATGTCGAGCAGCGACTTCACTCAGCGTCGTCGACAAGAACGCCAAGTTCAAGCGGCTGCTCATGCTGAAGAAGTACAACATGGGACCCATGGACATGGAAAAGAAGAACGCGCGGAAACGGCAGACCAAATGCTGGACCGGCTTCTGGAGGAGATGGACGCACCTGGACAAGCACATGGGGAAAGAACAGGGACAAGATCATCAGACTCAACCCGAAGATCACTGATGGAAGGGGAAGTTGGAGAAAGTGTCATGGCACTGACCGGTGCTGGGGGAAGTGGAGCCCTAGTGCAGGTTGCGGCGGTCCGGGCTGGAGCGGGCGAACGAATCGCCCAGAATCCGGCTGTTGCGGAAGAAGTCGCAAGACCAGTGTCCTTACCACCTGAAGAACCTCCTGGACTTGAAGTGGTACGAGGAAATGGGAATGGTGGTCTGTTGTCTGGTTTGACCCCAGGTGTGAATAGTCTAACTCTTTCGGGAGTGCCTATGACACAAACACCAGTAGTTGCCCGGATGTCTGAGGGATTTCGTGAACCACCTGTTGTGGGTAATCGAGAAGAAGGACAGGGTGGAAAACACCAAAGCTCAACTGAAGTGGGTGGAGGTGCGGCTGGTGGAAAACGTTGCTCTTTTGGAGCGACCGGGACGTTCACCTGTTGAATCTCCTGAAGATGCACGCGTCAAACAATCGGTGCCAGCGGCACCAACAGGCTCACTTGTGATCTACCAGCCAGCGGGAGCACCTGTGGTGTATGCCGCAACTGGTGGAACACAGGGTTCGCAAGTAGCTGGGATGTCCCAGCAATCCATGTGTGCTGGAGTGCCACCTACGGGAATGGTGCCTCAGTGGGGAACGGCGGTTGTGGATCCTGGGATTGTAACCGGGGTCATGGCTGCAGAGGAAACGAATCCATGGAGTGCTGCCAAGCGAGTGGAAGCTCTAATGAGCAGTCCACAAACTCCAGTGAAAGAGCTGACTTATCCCATAGTGTCGCAAGACCTGTTTGATCAGGCGGACGCGAGGGAGAAGGAAAAGTATGAGGAGTTGAAACAGCAAATGATGGAATTCTTTCAACGGGGCAAGACCGAGATCCAACAAGATCGAGAAAATTGGTTAGCCACGCGGGAAGAGAAACGTGCCCTGGAACGGGTCCGAGAAGCCGGAGGAGGTCACAAGGGCTCTCAGTCAAGTGGGGGGTCTTATCAAACCGCCTCGCCGGAGCTGAAGAATGTCGAGCAGGGTTTTCCTGTGGGGCCACCTCAAGTGTTCCACCCCAGGTACAACATGTGCAAGATCAACCAGTTCCAGGAGTTCAACATCACCATGATCAAGATCTTCAAATGCAGGCGGGAGGTCAGTTGTGGAATGTTCCTCCTGCGCCTAAGGTCGAACAAGGTTTTCGGCCGATGGATGTGTATATGAATCAAGGGTGGCTAATTGGAATACCACCGGGAGGTATGCCGCAGAGAGCGGCGTCAAGACCACCGATGGGAGTTCCTTGCATGGGAGCCACGGAAAACACAAAACACTTTTTCATCGGTGACCAACCTAATCAATGGTATAATCCTCAAGTCCATGTTGGAGGAGCACCTGCAGGACAAGATCATCGACCTCAAGGGGTTTTTGCATTTCCGGGAGGAAACACCGGACCTATGGGTGGTTATGGTTGGCCAGGGGGTCCACCGCCAGGGCAGTATGGAAATCACGGACAAGCACCTGGTCCGCCAGGTGGTCATCAGGGAAATCCCGGTCTCCCAGGTGGTCATCAAGGAAATCCAGGACAAGCTGCACCGCCACAACAACAACAAGCTGTAGTCCAAGCAGGACCTCAGGCAGGGGGAGAAGTACCAGGCGAAACGCTAAGATCGGTCGAATTGCCGAAGCTGGACAGGAATGCAACATCTTTGGACTTTGGAGACTGGCTGACAGTTGCCCAACAGATGATTGGGGATGTGAGCTACACCTCAGAGCAATGGTGGGAAGTAGTGATGACTGCTGTTGAACAAGCATACCACCACTGGTTGCAAGCGGATCCACTCATGAGGCTCCGGATGGCGCCTGTGATACCTGACATGGCCCGTAGGTGGCCTCGCACAGAGAAACGGGTGGTGGGTATGCTGCTTCAAGCCGTCCCCAAGGACATCTACGAGGACCTTGTGGCGAACAGACACATGTCAGCGGGTCAAGTCATGTTCAAGCTGTACACCGTCTTCCAACCTGGGGGACAAGTGGAAAGAACTGCCCTGCTGCAAATGTTGGTGGACTGGAAATGTCCATCTAATAATGCTGCAGAGATGGTCAACTCCATCCGGAAGTGGAGAAGATGGGTGGTTCGTGCCGAAGAACTTCAATTGGTTTTGCCCGATCCTCTGGTTTTGGCCGGAGTGGTCGCAAAAATGAGTGATGCCTTGGCCAGATTGGGGGAGCTCAAGCTGCCTACCGGTTGTCTTCGGTGAGACAGCATTTGGGCATAGATCTCCGGCCGGGAATGCAAGAGATCAGAACGTTTTCTGAACTTCTTCAAGCTGAAGCTGGTGAAATGGCTCTCCGTCAACCGGGGAACATAACACAGGGCCCAGCGGCTAAACCCAATAATGTGGTAGGGGTGAAGTCAATGAGTGGGCCGGATTCATCTGGAAACCCACCAAAGGGCGCTTCAAAGGGAAAACCAGAAGACGCAGCAGGTTCTTCCACCGGAAGGAGGGGAGAAAAGCCCGAGCTGCCGATTAACGCGGCCAATGTGGTCCACAAGACTGCGTGCATCAACTGGCTGACAGATAAGGGATGCCAATATGCTGACCGGTGCCGATTCACGCACACTGTCCTGGACTCCAAAGATGGCCGATGTTTCAACTGTTCTGGAAGGGGACACTCCCGACGTGATTGTCCGGCGGGAAAACGAAGTGAGTCACGAGGTCCACAAGGTGGATCCGAGGAACCAAAGGTGGCCAAAACCACAAGAATCCGCTCAAGATCTCAAGAGAGGAAAAATGGTCCTGGAAAAGAGGGAGGTGCTGCTCAAGAACATTCTGAACCTGCCGTGAAGATCAATCCGATGAAGGAGTCCACGGTCACTATAACCCCTGTACCAGAGGAGGCCAACAAGGTTGTGGGAGAAGTGACCAACCTTTTGAAGGGTCTCAATGGACCGGTCTTGAAATCGGTGGGGCATGGTGGGGATCATCTCGAAGTTGAATTTGATGATGGAACAGGTTTATTGGATGGTGGGGCGACACACCCCTTGAGACAGGGATCAACCGAGGAGATCAAGAAAGCGGTGCAGGTCACTGTGGAACTCGCACATGGAGCTGCTCAGCTCTATCAAAATCCTGTGAATGGAACCCTCTTGTCGGAGGGACCGGTGGAACCAATTGTACCTCTTCGAGGTTTGGTGGAATTGGGATACACCATCACTTGGTCCCGTGCAGAATGTGTTGTGAAGCATCCACGACTGGGAAACATAGAATGTTGGTTAAGGTCTGGGTGTCCAGTGGTTCGAAAGGACCACGCTCTGGCTCTGATCACTGAGATTGAGCACATGGAAATGGAAAAGAGGACCAACCATCGGCTCACCTTGGAAGAGCCCACGGAGAAGACCAAGAAGTGGTGGGGATCACGATTTCCGGAAACACCGGACAGAATTTGGAATTACATGCGGGGTCAAGATGAAGAAGATCCGCAAATGAACCATGATTTACCATGGAACCGGCACAAAAGAAGGAGGCTGCTCACCTCAAAAGGGGTTATAGTCCACCTTTTTGCTGGAGAAAGGGCGAAGGAATGGCGAAAGAATCCCATCAATGGGATTGAAGTCATCACTTTGGATATCAATGAAGGTCGAAATCAAGATATACACAATCCGGGAACATGGAGTTTCCTTTGGAAACTTGCAAGCCTGGGAAAACTTCTTGCTATCATCGGGGGACCTCCCTGTCGGACGGTCAGCCGATTGAGGCAGAAACAACCGGGACCAAGACCATTGCGTGGACGTTTCCATGACCGGTATGGTCTACCAGGATTGACAGACCGGGAGAAGAACTTGGCTGATTCAGATGCAGCACTGCTGCTGAAACAAATTGGCCTGTTCATAAGGTCTGAAGAATGCCGCGGGCGTCATCGTGTGAGAACCGCTTTCCTCTTGGAGAGCCCACAGGATCCGTTGACGTATGTTCCACAAGCTCGCGAAGAAGAAAGTCCAAGCTTTTGGGCATGGCCGGAGTTAATGCAGCTGCTACGCTACCAAGGAATGGGTTTGGTATCCTTTGATCAAGGGTGCTTTGGGCACTCACGACGGAAACCAACCACGTGCCTCACAAACCTGGAGGACATGAGAGACTTGGAAGATCAACGCAGCACCAAGCACTCCGAGGCCCTGCCAAAGGACATAAAAGACCGTTGCCATTTGTCGTCCACCTGGGCGGTATGGGCACCAGGATTAAGGGCTGCCATCCGAGAAGCGCTTCACCGACATCTCAAACGGGAAGGCGATGAAACTGCGGGTGAAGAGCCACACTTGGCCAAGATGACGTCAGAGGAAGCCTGGGAAGCCCATATTCGTCAAGGCCATCGACCATATAGAAGGGATTGTAGGACTTGTTTTGGAAATGGGTGCAAGGTCTCCACATCGGAGGAGACGCGATGCTACGACGTCGTCATGGGCGATGAGCGTGGACATCGTGGGACCCTTTCCAAAGGTCAGGGATTTATCCTCTGGGAAGGATGTGGTGAAGTATGCAATGGTGGCCACCGCCTTGGTCCCGGATTACATCACCAAACCTGGAGGAGAAGATGAAGA
>CAMXCT020006581.1:377767-390726 GCA_947184155.2 Cladocopium goreaui | reverse complement strand
TTCCTTTCACATACACAATGGTTGTTGAAAACCTGTGCTTATTGAATTCATGCAATTTGTTCGCATTAAAAAATATCAAAGAACAATTGCAAACAACACTTGTCAAAAGACCTAGCATTAAGAAGGCAATTCCGACAATGTAGGCAACAACATGCGAGTAACGTTTTTTACATGTCCATTTTAAACAAGCAACAAATCATGCAATTTGTTCTCCGTCAATATTTGTTGCGTTTTTGTAAACACCACACAATATTTGTGAAAACGAAGCAAACAATACTTGTAAAATTGCTGCGCGCACAAACCCTTGATGTATTTGAAGGACGGGTAGCATTGCTACGGTAGCATGATTACTGAATTTCAGGGAGGACGAAGAGTCAGGAATCATAGCGTTCCAGAAGGAAAATGTAGCATGCTGTTTTGCAGGAAGGAAAAAAATTTGAAATTATTGCCGCACGGTTCTGAAAAATGCATTCTGGCTGCCAAAGCAGTTTCAGACCTTGCAAAACCTTTGTCAATGAAATTTCGGTTTCATTAAAGCATGCGTTTTACATTTGAACGTGCTTGTTTGCAAAGTGTGCAGCATTCCTGTACGATAGTATAGCAAGAACCTACTGTAGATTCCATTGAGGATGCAAAAAACTAAAAAATGATTCGTTTGTTGTAAAACACGGGCAGCCTCAACTTTTGCAGTTTCTTTCTAAGAAAGGGTACAGTTGGAGACGTTTTGTTTGGAAAACGGCGCTATGCGAGTTTCAAATGGCAGAAAAATGCGCAATATTTTTGTGAACGCACAAAAAGGATTGAATGAAACAAGTAAGTGTGGTATGGAAAGAGTGCAGTAGCATCAATATCAGCAATTTTTGCCTTCAAATTGGTACACCATTTGCTTCAAAAGATTGCCAGCAAACTGTGCACAGTTTGTGTCAATCAAGGAAGGCCATCCTTTTAACATGAAAGTAACATATATAGTCACACATACACACACACACATATATATATATATATAATTCTAGATATATATATAGTTATATATATAATTACATATATAAATATAAAAATATAAATATAAATATAAAAATAGAAATATATCTATATATATAAATATACATATAAATATAAATATAAATATAAAGATAAATATATATATATATCTGTGTGTGTGAGGGTGTGTCTGTGTGCGTGCGCGTCTTTCATTTAAAACAAGATGCAGCCCATATATATAAATATACATATAAATATAAATATATATATATATATATCTCTGTGTGTGAGGGTGTGTCTGTGTGCGTGCGCGTCTTTCATTTAAAACAAGATGCAGCCCACGAACCCGAATGCTCACACGTATGGTGATGGTACAGATGTCAAAACACATGGATATGCAGTCACGCACAATACCTGTCTGCAATAGTTTATTTGAACAGTCTTGTACATGTTTCCCTTGTTACCAGTCTGCAGTGTGGAGTGGAAAGTGTAGTGTGGAGTGTGGAGTGTGAAGTAAAGAGTGTGGAGTGTAGAGTGTGGAGTGGGGAGCGTAGAGTGTGTAAAGTGTAGAATGCGGAGTGTAAAGTGTAGAGTGTGGAGTATGGAGTGTAAAGTGTAGAGTGTGGAGTGTAGAGTGTAGAGTGTGGAGTGTAGTGTGTGGAGTGAGGAGTGTAAAGTGCAAAGTGTGGAGTGTGGAGTGTAAAGCCAGGAGTGTAAAGTGTGGAGTTTGTGAATTGCAGGGTGCGAAGTGTAGAATGTAAAGTGTAGAGTGTGGAGTGTAAAGTGTGGAGTGAGGAGTGTAAAGTGGAAACGTGGAGTGTAAAGTGTAGAGTGTGGAGTGTAGTGTGTATAGTGTAGAGTGTAAAGTGTAGAGTGTGGAGTGTGGAGTGTAAAGTGTGGAGTGTAAAGTGCGGAGTGAGGAGTGTAAAGTGTGGAGTGTAAAGTGTGGAGTGAGGAGTGTAAAGTGTGGAGTGTAAAGTGTGGAGTGTGGAGTGTGGAGTGGAAAGTGTGGAGTGTGAAGTGTGGAGTGTAAAGTCAGGAGTGTGGAGTGTAAAGTGTGAAGTGTGGAGTGAGGAGTGTAAGGTGTGGAGTGTGGAGTGTGGAGTGTGGAGTCTGGAGTGGAAAGTGTAGAGTGTGGTGTGTAGAGTGTGGAGTGTGGAGTGTAAAGTGAGGAGTGTGAAGTGTGGAGTGAGGAGTGTAAAGTGTAGAGTGTGGAGTGTGGAGTGTAAAGTGTGGAGTGTAAAGTGTGGAGTGAGGATGGGAATTGCTAGAGTGTAGAGTGTAGAGTGTGGTGCGGAGTGTGGAGTGTAAAGTGAGGAGTTGTGGAGTGTTTAGAAGTGGTGGATTGGGAGTGAGGATTAAAGTGGTAAAGTGTTGGAGTCTGCGGCAGTGTAAAGTGTAGAGTGTGGAGTGTGGAGTGGAAAGTGTAGAATGTGGAGTGTGGAGTGTAAAATGTAAAGTGCGGAGTGTAGAGTGTAGAGTGTGGAGTGTGGAGTGTATAGAGTAAAGTGTAGAGATTAAAGTGACGAGTGTAAAGTGACGAGTGCAAAGTGTGGAGTGAGGAGTGTAAAGTGTGGAGTGTACAGAGTGGAGTGTGGAGTGTGGAGTGGAAAGTGTGGAGTGTGAAGTTTGGAGTGTAAAGCAAGGAGTGTGGAGTGTAAAGTGTGGAGTGTGGAGTGTAAAGTGTGGAGTGTGGAGTGTAAAGTGTAGAGTGTGGAGTGTAAAGTGTAGAGTGAGGAGTGAGGAGTGGAAAGTGTAGAGTGTAGTGTAAAGTGTGGAGTGCAGAGTGTAGAGTGTGGAGTATGGAGTGTAAAGTGTAAAGTGTAGCGTGAGGAGTGAGGAGTGAGGAGTGGAAAGTGTAGAGTGTAGTGTAAAGTGTGGAGTGTGGAGTGTAAAGTCTCAGGTGAGGAGTGAGGAGTGTAAAGTGCGAAGTGTAAAGTGTGGAGTGTAGAGTGAGGAGTGGAAAGTGTAGAGTGTAGTGTAAAGTGTGGAGTGTGGAGTGTAAAGTCTCAGGTGAGGAGTGAGGAGTGTAAAGTGCAAAGTGTAAAGTGCGGAGTGTAAAGTGTAGAGTGTGGAGTCTAAACTGTAAATTGTGGAGCGTGGAGTGTAAAGTGTAGAGTGTGGAGTGCGCAGCTTCCCCCATAGACACGGCGACGCCAGAGGAGAACCAGAGACTCGAGACGAGACACGTGGGTGCAAAAAAACGAGCATTTCGTGCGAGACTTCCTCCAATTTGGATATTTTCGACACATCAAACAGGTTGGAATGTCTCAAAGTGCAACGTCTGCCATGCAAAACGACTTGACAACTTGCTTGAAAACCTTCGAAAAGGAGAGATTTTGTAACTTCCCCCATAGACACGGCGAGGAAAACCAGAGACTCGAGACGAGACACGTGGGCGCAGCAAAACAAGCATTTCGTGCGAGGCTTCCTCCAATTTTGATATTTTCGACACATTATCAAACAGGTTGGAATGTCACAAAGTGCCATGCCTGCCACGCAAAACGGCATGACAACCTGCTTGGACACATTCGAATAGGAGAGGTTTTCCAGCTTCCCCCATAGACACGGCGACGCCACAGGAAAACCAGCGACTCGAGACCAGACACGTGGATGCAGAAAAAACCAGCATTTCGTACGAGACTTCCGGCCATTTTCACAGTTGGCAACATGACAAAAGGACAGGTTTTGCAGCTTCCCCCATAGACACGGCGAAGCCACGGGAAAACCAGAGACTCGAGACGAGACACGTGGGAGCACCAAAACGAACATATCGCGCGAGACTTCCTCCGATTTTCACATTTTGTAGCTTCAAAATCGACGCTTTCCTACGAGTTTTCTTAGGAACCTCTAAATTTTGCAACCTCAAAATCGATGTTTCGTGCGAGGCCTCCGTCAATTTTCAGCACATGTCACAAAATGCCACGCCTGCCACGGAATTTGCACCTTGTCGCCACTTGACACAGCCCTGCCAATGCGATTTGCAAAAAACACACAACACGACACGTCTAAAGTGCTGCGCCTGCCACGCAAAATGACGATGGACCCGTCCAAAGTTCTGCGCCTGCCACGAAAACTGCCACGCATCTTCTGAAAACGTCGCAAAAGTATTGCGCCTGTCACACAAAACGATTTTCGACACGTTACAGAACACGTCTGAATGTCACAAAGTGCCATGCCTGCCACGCGAAACGAAGCAACGAAACATTGGAAACCTCCAAAAATGACACCTCCTGCAGAACTTACCATAGGCACGGCCATACGGTCCTCACACGAACGGTTGCGGACGGTTGCGAACGGGTGCGAACGGTTGCGAACGTGAACGCGCAACGTCGAGCAAACACACCCTCAACGCCCAGACCCCCGGATTGAAACGGGAACCCTTGCTACACATTCGGGAAAAACCAAAAATTTCTAGCAAATCTGTGAAGCATCCCTCACAAAAAGTGTGGCATAAGCCTCCAGCAGATTTTATCGATGGTTCAGCGGTGCTTGAAAAGATGGTGATACTATTTCAGCAACGTGTACCATCAATTGATGTAACATGTTTTCCATGCAACAAGTACAGCAATTCTGCAACAAATGTGTTTTGTCAGTACAAACATTTTTGAGCAAAGACATCTGTGAATACAGAGGGCAAGACCTTGGAAAAATGCATATGCGGTATATACAATGGACCTGTGAAAACCACTCGTGTTTTTGTATTGGATGGACGTGTAACAGCGCCATACCTCCATGTTTTTCAGGATTAATCTGGATTAATCAAAAACCGACGCAAAACAAAAAACTAAAACCAAGACTTGGCAACCAGTCCTGAAACCAGAATATGTTGCTGCATTCTTTTTTAGCGAGCAGGTTATATAACAATCGAAGCAAACAAAAAGGCAGACAAATGCCTGTAGTGCAGACAATTTTTTAAACAATCGAAGCAACCAAAAACTATAATTGCAGACAATTCACATGCAAAAAACAAACAAACTGGTTCATCTTACTCCCAGGAGGTGATGTGAACACAAAAAAGTAGGTAATTAATATCGAAACATATTACCAACATGATTCCCCACCTGCCAGGTGAGGGTTGTTAGATTTTATGTCAGTTCCTTCCTCCTCGTCCTCCTCGTCCTCGTCCTCCTCCTTCTCCTCCCTCTTCTCGTCCTCCTGCTCAACCGCGACTCTCGACGCACAGTGTTCTCTGTCGGACCTCAACCACGACCATCCACGCCCAGTGTTCCCTGCCGGACCTCAACCACAACCATCCCCGCCCAGTGTTCCCTGCTGGACCTCAACCACGACCATCCACGCCCAGTGTTCCCTGCCGGACCTCAACCGCGAGTATCCCCGCCCAGTGTTCCCTGCCGGACCTCAACCACGACCATCCACGCCCAGTGTTCCCTGCCGGACCTCAACCGCGAGTATCCACGCCAAAAGATCTGCCACATAGAGTGCCAGAAGATATGCCAGATAGAATGTTAGAAGATATGCCAGATAGAATGCCAGAAAATATGCCAGAACATATGCCAGAAGATATGCCAGAAGATATGCCAGAACATCTGCCAGAAGATATGCCAGAACATCTGCCAGAAGATATGCCAGATAGAATGCCAGATCGAATGCCAGAAAATATGTCAGATAGAATGCCAGAAGATTTGCCAGTAACAAAATGTATAAATGTCATGGTGGGGATCACACGAAGTAAAGTATGTTTTTTGCGCTCACAACATCACTTTCTGTAAAGTTTCAGTTCGTTGTTTTACTTCGCCTTAGTTTCCTGAGTATGAAAAAAGTTTGCACAGAAAAAATATGGAAAACACGATGCAATTTGGGCACTGCTTTGTGTGCTTTGTTGTGTGGCCCAAATTGTGTCCACACTTCTCCCCGCTTCCCTTTTTTAGAGGACGACCTGGGCAAGAGCGAACGATAAAGCGTTCCCATGCTTATGCGCATGTGTCCATAATGTGAAACAATAGGTGGATATATGTAAATATGTTCTGTTATACGCTGCTATATGGTTTTTGAAGCTCCTTTTTTTCATGACACATGCGCCTGCACAATTTTGTAACACTCATGTATATATACTCTCTGAACTACGTGAGGCATTTGCACTGTTTCCATGGTAACACGGGAAGGTATGTCTACATACTCCATTGTGCACTTGCTTTTGGTGTTTTCCAAGACACTCAATTTTCAGAATTTGTTTCATTTGCCAGGAAAAAAATAAGGTTTCCCAATCAATCCCTGTATGTTACTTATGTTTGAGATTCACCAACGCTGCCCATGTAGGCACTTGGCACTGTCAACCAGCATGTCCTACCCGGTGCCTAAAGCACGCCCCTGATTTTAAAGGTTTTGAGCTAATAGATACCGAGGTATTTGTACATGTTTGCATGATTTCATGACGTGTGTTTTTAGGCGTAACTTTTCTCACAGCAGTGCAAACAAAGTAAGTCTTGTTGACAGGGTGGAAACACTAACTACCCCGAGACATAGATTTTTTTACCGGTGAAGGCGATGGATGTGATTTTGGACCTTGTCCCCCGATCTGACCACATTGGCCCTGATTCTTTGCATGTTTCTCTTTTCTCTTCTGTTTTTCTGCAATTTTCATTTTTTCAAATTTGATTAAACAAATACGTGTGTGTCAATGCCTGTCTCTGGCGTGTCGCGTCGGTCGGTAGGGGCGTTCTAAAAAGAACCAATTGGCAAAACGGGTGCCTAATAAACGCCCCTTGGAAACGTGTCGGGTGCTTTTGGGACACCAGCTATGCGTGCTACTTCGTGTCAGTTTTGAAGACCTGAAGAAATGCATGCAATAGCGTCTCACACCTGATTGCCGGGGGCATTGTGGGAAAAAAAGGCGCGGTGCCTTGTCAACATATAGAAATGGATTTTCGATTGCGTCGGAATAAATAAAAATCTGTCCTAAATATATAAATACGGGGCAAATGCAGTAAAACCATGGTATCCTGCGGAACCATATTGTCAAAAACCCCAAAAAACATCGGATTTGGGATGGGCAGCCATGTTTTCTGGTGTGCTATCTCTATGAGCATTCAGGGCACCAAATAAGTTTCCCTCAAAACATATAAGTGTTAATGATGCTAATACACGCTCCCTAGAGCGTCCTGGAATGTTGGCGTTGCTGTTGTTGCCGGTGCTGTTGTTGTTCTGGTGGTGGTGGGTGGTTGTTTAGCACATTTTACAAGTTTTCACTGCCATAGAGGGTAAATATTGTGGCTGGGAAGCATTTGGTAAGCAACATTGCTAGGAGGTGCTTCTCCTTGCAAGGCAATATCTAAGCAGCGGGTAAGTGGACGGTGTCCGCTTGGCATATATTCCGAAGCCGTGATGCCGCCCCCACAAGTGTCCAGGAACAAGAGCGGCAAGGGGGACAAGAACAAACCTTGCGAGGGCAAAGGCGAAACAGCCAAAGGATCGAAAGATATTGAAAGGCAAAACCACAAAATTGAAGAAACAAAGCATCGAAAAGCAGCGGCGGCGCTGCAGGCAGCACAGCGCTTCCAACATGCAAACGGTGGAGCGCCAAGCAAGCGGTTTCCTCCTCTGTTTCCTTTTGCTGGCCCATCATCTGCGGGATCTCTTTAGGCATCCAGTTTACTGTGTAGAGTGTTTCGTCGTTGTGCTCAATGTTTGCAACATACCGAAGGTTTGATCTATTTGCAACATTTTGGTGCTGACATATTTTATCGGTATTTTGAAGCATTCTGCACTAGAATGTTCGCTCATATTCTTGACGTTTCATATTGGAATTTGTTTGCCTTAACAGTCTCATAACATTATTGTTGTTCTCTTGCAAATTTAACTGTGGCACTTGTTGTCCGGAGAATTATTTCAGCGTACTGCTGAGAAACAACAACAACAGCAACAACAACAAAAACAACAATCAAGAGTAACAAAGGCCAAACAAACAAACAAAACACGACAAAAAACACAGCAACAAACCAACATAAATAAACATAAAAATGAGAAACAGAGAACCAAGAAACCAAAACTAACAAGAACCACGAAGGCAAACACCACAAAACAACAAAAAACAAGACACCACAGGAAAATAACACCAAACCTGAAAAATATCACTAAAAAAACAAAAAGGTTCTTTTAATCAACCTTTTGCGACAAGACCTTCGGCGTGGCTATTCTGTTCTCGTTGCTTTTTCTCGTTGAGAGTCCCAACAAACCCTTGTTCTGACAATAAGCGTTTGGAAAACCTGTGACATTTCAATGAATTTCAAAGATGTGTGGGCCATTGTGGAGATTGAAGCGCCTACACAATCCTACATACCCCTGATTTTCTGTATATATATATATATTCACACACACACACACATATATATATATATACATACAATATATACGTGTATATATGTATATATTAGATGTCTGGGCTTCTAACCTCGACACTGTGATGCAACGTGGTCGTCCTCAGTTCCACCCATCAACATTCCTATGGGCGTTTTCCTTCATTCTGTTGGGAACTGCTAAGTCAGCAAGCAACTATATGCAAACACCTCGTATCCTATCTGGGCGAACTAAAATCATGAACCTATTACTGTTTGGTCAATTTGGATATATTTAGCCGTACTAACTATCACTATCGTTTACATGTTTGCATTGTTGACAGTGCCGTGTACGAGTCGCGTGCCCACACGCCGAAGTTGTCTACCTCGAGCATCACCTCCAACAAAATTGCCGTTCGATTGCAGAATATCGATGTTTGGTCGCCAAACGTCGCCTCTGGATTTCGCTGTTTTGTTCTTGATTCGTTGGCAATGTGGTGCTCTCTCTCCTGTTGGCTGTGAAGCTTGTGGTCTCAGGCAAGGCTTTACACACTAAAATCACGTGCGCGCAAAGCTGGGATAAAATTGGCCTGCAACCCCAAAAACCGTTACTGAGCCAAAGGGTGTGGCCCTGGAAATCCGGTTTGCTTTATGTTTAAGTTTAAACCATTTCAAACCAATGGTTACCCTCACGATTCGCCGAGTTGGTTGTGACCTTACCACGCTGCCTCGCTGTACGTCGCACGTTGGGACGTTAAGGTTGCTGGCTTACTGGAGCGGGCTCGCGAAACTGGGGTGACAGCAGCTGTTATGCTCAAGTACGTTGTGGTTTGTCCAAATACATGGAGCATGTGCGTGTGGATTTTCCATTAATTGCATGTGGGAAGCTTGTCTACGTCATTATGACGTCATTGCACGTTTTCCGCCGCCATGGAGACCATCCTCGCAAGCTTCATCTCCATCACCCGTTTTCAGGTTTCCGTGATGGTGGATCTGGAAATGCGAGATTAAGTACGACAAAACCTGCACTGTTTATCGCTTCTTAATTTATGAAGAATCATATTCTTCAGCCTGAGATTCTGAACAATTCGCCGAGTTGGTGACCTTGCCACGCTCTACGTCGCGCGTTGAGACGTTATCGTCGCTGATTTTACCGGAACGACCCCTCGGGGACATCTCGGAACGCCGGTGACGGAAGCTACCACCCAAAAAAAACAGATAGATAATAGAAAGATAGAAAGCTAGATAGTTAGATAGATACATAGAAAGAGATAGATACATAGAAAGAGATAGATAGATAGATAGAAAGATAGATTGATAGATGAGATAGATAGATAGATAGACAGACAGACAGATAGATAGACAGATAGATAGATAGATAGCAAGAAAGAAAGATAGATAGACAGACAGACACATAGATAGACAGATAGGACTAGATTGGATTAGATAGGATTAGATTGGATTAGAAATGATTAGAAAGATAGATAGATAGATAGATAGATAAAACGATAGATAGGTAGATAGATAGATAGACAGACAGACAGATAGATAGATAGATAAACAGACAGATAGATAGATAGATAGATAGATAGATAGATGTCCCAACAAAACCTTGTTCTGACAAATAAGGGTTTGGAAAACCTGTGACATTTCAATGAATTTCAAAGATGTGTGGGCCATTGTGGAGATTGAAGCGCCTACACAATCCTACATACCCCTGATTTTCTGTGTATATATATATATACTCACACACACACATATATATATATACAATATATACGTGTAAATATGTATATATTATATGTCTGGGCTTCTAACCTCGACACTGTGATGCAACGTGGTCGTCCTCAGTTCCACCCATCAACATTCCTATGAGCGTGTTCCTTCATTCTGTTGGGAACTGCTAAGTCAGCAACTATATGCAAACAACTCGTATCCTATCTGGGCGAACTAAAATCATGAACCTATTACTATTTGGTCAATTTGGATATATTTAGCCGTACTAACTATCACTATCGTTTACATGTTTGCATTGTTGCCAGTGCCGTGTACGAGTCGCGTGCCCACACGCCGAAGTTGTCTACCTCGAGCATCACCTCCAACAAAATTGCCGCTCGATTGCAGAATATCGATGTTTGGTCGCCAAACCTCGCCTCTGGATTTCGCTGTTTTGTTCTTGATTCGTTGGCAATGTGGTGCTCTCTCTCCTGTTGGCTGTGAAACTTGTGGTCTCAGGCAAGGCTTTACACACTAAAATCACGTGCGAGCAAAGCTGGGATAAAATTGGCCTGCAACCCCAAAAACCGTTACTGAGCCAAAGGGTATGTCCCTGGAAATCCGGTTTGTTTTATGTTTAAGTTTAAACCATTTCAAACCAATGGTTACCCTCACGATTCGCCGAGTTGGTTGTGACCTTACCACGCTGCCTCGCTGTACGTCGCACGTTGGGACGTTAAGGTTGCTGGCTTACTGGAGCGGGCTCGCGAAACTGGGGTGACAGCAGCTGTTATGCTCAAGTACGTTGTGGTTTGTCCAAATACATGGAGCATGTGCGTGTGGATTTTCCATTAATTGCATGTGGGAAGCTTGTCTACGTCATTGCACGTTTTCCGCCGCCATGGAGACCATCGTCGCAAGCTTCATCTCCATCACCCGTTTTCAGGTTTCCGTGATGGTGGATCTGGAAATGCGAGATTAAGTATACGACAAAACCTGCACTGTTTATCGCTTCTTAATTTATGGAGAATCATATTCTTCAGCCTGAGATTCTGAACAATTCGCCGAGTTGGTGACCTTGCCACGCTCCACGTCGCGCGTTGAGACGTTATCGTCGCTGATTTTACCAGAACGACCCCTCGGGACATCTCGGAACGCCAGTGACAGAAGCTACCACCCAAAAAAAAGATAGATAATAGAAAGATAGAAAGCTAGATAGTTAGATAGATACATAGAAAGAGATAGATACATAGAAAGAGATAGATAGATAGATAGATAGAAAGATAGATTGATAGATGAGATAGATCGATCGATCGATAGATAGATAGATAGAGAGAGAAAGATAGAGAGATAGAGAGAAATATAGAGAGATAGGGAGATAGATAGATAGATAGATCGATCGATCGATAGATAGATAGACAGACAGATAGATAGAAAGATAGATAGATAGATAGAGAGATAGAGAGATAGATAGATAGATAGACAGGCAGATAAATAGGTTAGGTTAAATTGGATCAGATTAGATTAGATGAGATGCGTTTAGATGAGATTAGTTGAGATGAAATTAGATAGATAGATAGATGGATACATAGATAGATAGATAGATAGATAGAGAGATAGAGAGATAAAGAGAGATAGGGAGATAGATAGATAGATAGATAGATAGAGAGAGACATAGATAGATAGATAGAAAGATAGATAGATAGATGGATAGATGGATAGATAGATAGATAGATAGGTAGTGAGATAGATAGATAGATAGAAAGAAAGATAGATAGATAGATAGATAGAAAGATAGATTGATAGATGAGATAGATCGATCGATCGATCGATCGATAGATAGATAGAGAGAGAAAGATAGAGAGATAGAGAGAAATATAGAGAGATAGGGAGATAGATAGATAGATAGATAGAGACATAGATAGATAGAGAGATAGATAGATAGATAGATAGATGGATGGATAGATAGATAGAAAGATAGAAAGAAAGAAAGAAAGATAGATAGATAGATAGGTAGATAGATAGATAGATAGATAGATAGATAGCTACATAGACTGACAGAAAGATAGGTAGATAGATAGTTAGATAGATAGGTAGATGGATAGATAGACAGATAGATGGATAGATAGATACATAGATAGATAGATAGATGGATGGATAGATGGATACATGGATAGATGGATAGATGGCTAGATGGCTAGGTGGATAGATGGATAGATGGATAGATGGATAGATGGATGGATGGATAGATGGATAGATAGATAGATAGATAGCTAGATAGATAGATCGATCGATAGATAGATTCAGATAGATAGATAGAAAGATAGAGAGAGAGATAGATAGATAGATAGATAGATAGATAGATTGATAGATAGATAGATCGATCGATCGATCGATAGATAGAGGTAAATAGAGGTAGAGAGAGATAGAGAGAGATAGATAGAGATAGGTAGATAGATAAATATGTCGCAACAAAAACGTCTCTGTCTGGGGGCCACCTACTCGAAATAGATCTAGCAAGTAATTAGTCAACATGGATGAACATGCCATGACTTGGCCATGGTCGAGGGACCGGCCCAAAATGAAGAAACCACCAACCAATCATTTTGGAAAGTGATGTCCATATTCCTATGTTGTTTTGGGCCGAGGCTCCAACATGTTGCACATGGAAATGAAAAAAGTGTTAAATACTATTCCCATCAATCTTACTACCCCTGAACTTCTAAAAACCACCGCATGAACATGGCTACAAAATGAAAAAATGCACGGCACAAACCTGCTCTTTTTGAATAGTAGATCAACGCATCCAATTTTTGGGACCCTGTTTAGCCAACCCTACCCATCTATGTTCATTGTGCAACCATTCCACTTTTCTGACGTGCTGCTTGCGCGGATTTTTTTGGCCCCGACAAGCGACGCTTGCTGAGATGGCACACTCAACATGGCCGAGGTGGCGCCCATGGTGCA
>CAMXCT020006581.1:252767-372767 GCA_947184155.2 Cladocopium goreaui | reverse complement strand
CAATGCAGAGTCAAGGCAGATAAGGAGCATGGATGAACTAATTTGATTTTAAGACTTGGCAAGATTGAGGGCGTCCTAAAAATCCAGCCAAAACACGCAAACATGCATATGTCATAAAAACTGTGTACTTGAAACCGCCAAAACTGATTTGGCAATGATACCTATATTATATAGCCTATAACCCGTTAAAAACCAATCCAACGACATACCTTAGTATACATCTATATGAACCATCAAACCATATTAAGTTAATCCAGTTACAAATCAAATCTCCATTTTTGGTTTAAATCCAAGGTTGACCATGGTTTATGGCCGATACTTGAGAAGTCACTTAAACCACCTGGCCCGTAGATCTTTGGTTTTAAAAAGTGTGTCTACTCACTATTCATTCTAATACAATGAACATATAGGATTCATGATTGTTTATGGGTTGACTATAGGAACATGCAACATGCATGATTATGTTTAGTTCGACAAAAAAAGTTGTTAGAATATCCGTCGTACGAATACCCAAGATTGTATGCTAGTTATGGTCATGTTCCATGGCACAAATTACCCTCTGGTAATGATTAACATAGCCATTGAAAATTGCAATTTGAAGTTGATTTAGCCATTAAAAATTGTGATTTTTCATAGTTATGTAAACCAGGGAAGGTAAAGGATTGAACCCACCAGTCGGTTGGGGATGCATCCGCTGCACCCACCGCATCCACCGTCCTCGCCCCTGAAGCACTTCGCCACCTCCTTGAAGAAGCTAGGCTGCTCGCCGCAGCTGCCTCCCCCGCCCATATTTTGGGAAATCCCTTGGAAATCAACTGGATTTTGCAAAAAAAGGCTAGGAATGATTTGAATTTCATCCTGGAATTTGTGTATTTCAGAAATTTTATAGGTTTTGATCCATCATCCGAGTAGGGATTTAATCTAATGTGAGGTTGGGGAACTCAATTTGTAGGGCCTTGTAGGGCTCCCCAATCAGAATATGGACACCCATGGCTCCAAACCGCTGCTTCCTAACCACCAAATAGAAATTGGCAAGAATCTGGAATTTACAAAGCTACTCATTGGGATATCGAAGCGGCAAACGCTGTAATAATAACTGGAAAAATTGTGGATTAATGGAAGATCTAATGATGGTGACGCTGGATGAAATGAGAATATGATGGCAAAGTAATACAAATAATTGGGGGATATGTATATGGATGGACGCCAAGTAAGGGAGAAAAATGGTTTTGAAGCATGGCATGGAACGGGCTGCACCATTTTGAAACAAACCTATGTCAAGTTTCAGGGGTTGACTATACTTATAACACAGGAGTTCGGGTAATATGCACAATCAGGATTGATACATGGCTAAATCAAACTTTCATCATTGGTACTTTGCAGCGATATTGAACATACCGGACTCAGAATAGGATTGACGCATGGCTGCAAACAAATGCAACAATTATGACGACACTGTGTCAGACAAAGCATCGGGATTAGCTTGGGGGGATGTTTGTCTGCGGGTGTGTCTGTGTTTGCGTGCGCGCACATGTGCCAGTATGGGTCGTGCTGTGTGACATAGATACAGCGACAGTCTTGACAACTTTTTGACCTGATTCCGCAATGTCGTCGGGTGCACTGGCTGTTTCGTTCTGCGCGCCTGCCAGTTTGAGAGCGTGATTGCTCTATCCTACACACCGGTGATGCAACGCACATGCAGCACACCTGCAACACACATGCACCACGACGTGCAACATGAACTTTTTACCTATAAATTTACAGTCAACTTGCAAGATTGGACGTTTGCAGCCCCAACTCCGGTCTTAGAGTGGAAGTGTGGATTTTTGTCCCGCGGCCACTTTGATCAGAGATTTACAGGGAAAATGTTCGTGTTGCATGTGTGTTGCATGTGTGTTGCATGTGCATTGCATGGGCAGGCCCTGAACTGGGGAAGTAGGAAAGAACGTGGGAAGTGCAAGAGTTTTAGGTGGCAGGGGCGAGACTTTGGAAGCTGAGCGCCTCGGATCTGCAATGAGTTACATGGCGATGGTGGCCCATAGCATCCACCTTTGCCTTTGTGGTCAATAGCATCCACCTTGGTGAGGTTGCCGCGTATTATACAGAACAAGCTTTGACACCAATCTTGGGTCAATTTCACAAGCTGATGGTGGCCCTTAGCATCCACCTTTATGGGGCTGTCACAGATTACAGAAGCGCATGCTTTGACAATGCGTAAGTTTCAGAAACTGAAGTTGTCGCATCGCTGTGTATGTGATGATCTACGTCCACATGCATATCAGCAACAGTTAATCCCTTCCTCCTATTACAGACAATCCGCCAAATAAAAACAATAGGATTGGTGTGGCACTTCCGGCTTTTTTGGTTGGGCACAATACTTCATTGTGGTAATTGAGAATCAATAGGGGAACCGGATGGTGAAACAATGGGCTCAACCCCCTACTAAAAGAAAGATTGCAACCTGGATTTTTTTTAAGGGTCCCATCTCACAAGTTTTATGTTTACAACTATTAAGGTTTTCATTAAAAGATATTAAGGGAAAGCTTCGAAATCTAGTTTTTGGAAATATTTAATATAGGTTTCAATAATAGATTTCATCAAATTTGAAATCGAGTTTTTGATTTTACTATTAGGGCTTTATTTGGGTTTCTCATTGGAATTTTGGGGAAAGCTTCGAGATCCAGTTTTCGGCGATATTTTGAATAGATTTTAAAAGCGGCTCATTCAAATGTGTAATCGATTTTTCCCCAAACAGTGTGGCCACACTGAGGAGTTCGTACTTCTTACAGTTAAGGTCAGACCCGGTGTTTAATCGAGGTGGTACCCGACGCATCCGGCATTTCCGAATTTCCCCTGCAAATTTCAACACAAAGTAGCTCTTGTGAAATGTCCATGCACATTTTGACTGCTCAGGCTCGCACAAAACGATGACCAAGGGCGGCGCGTCCGGCATTTCCCTTGCAAATGTCCGCGCAAAATGGCTTTTATGACATGTCCATGTCCATTTCGACTGCGCAGGCTCGCACAAAACGATGGCCCCGGGCGACGCGTCCGGCATTTTCCCGGAATATTTCCACACAAAATGGCACTTCTGACATGTCCATGTGCATTTTGACTGTGCAGGCTCGCACACAAAATGATCGCCCCGGTGACGCGTTCGGAATTTTCCCTGCACATTTCCACACAAAATGGCACTTCTGACATGACATGTCTATGTGTATTTCGACTGCGCAGGCTCGCACAAATCGATGGCCCCGGGCGACACGTCCGGCATTTTCCCTGCACATTTCCAAACAAAATGGCACTTCTGACATGTCCATATGCATTTCGACTGCGCAGGCTTGCACAAAACGTTTGTCGCGGCAGTCGCGCCTGGCATTTTCCCTGCACATTTCCGCGCCCAATGGCGCTTGTGACATGTCCAGGTGCATTTCGCGTGCACAGGCTCTCATGAAACGGACGTTGCGGTATTAGTGTCCTGCATTCTCCTGTGCACACTGGGTCTTGTGGCCTGTCCTTGTGCCTTGAGACCTCTTCTAAGGAGCTTGCACGGAGATCTTGCCAAGAAATCTGTTGTGTAGATCTTGTCCGGAGATCTTGCCAAGAGACATCCCACAGGGATCTTGCCAACAGGACTCTTATAAAGATATTGTACAAAGATCTGGGCAGGAGACCACCAATAGAGATCTTGCACAGGGACCTGGTGAAGAGAGCAGAGATCACGCTCAAAGATTTCAATAGACATCATACTTAGAGATCGATAACAGGCTTGTGCGCAGCACAGCCGTGAAAGCACTAAAGCACTATATGCAAAAACAACTGCAGCTGCGCGAATCTCATCCGTGCCACACCATTAATTTCCAATCACTGGATGTCTACCCTTCTGTCTCTAATCCGCCGAAATCAATTTGCCTTGTATTCCTGAAAGCACACTGTTTGGAGTCTCTTGCCGGGATAATTTTATTTTTATTATTATTGTGGTTTCTCATTGGAGTATCAGGGGCACCCTAATACAAAATACTCCTAAATAAAAATAGATCACCGTGTTTACCATTTGGCCATTTGGGGGGGTTAGTAACAGGGAGAGAGGATTGGAAGATTTCGGAACATTTCGGAACCAAAAAAACATCACCGGGCTCTTCAAAAAAACAGCCATGAAACCACATAGGTGCCTTACTTACCCCCGCAACCCCCAACTTCAATGTTGTGATCGGAAGGCCGCCAAACACAAAATGCAGACAACAACATTGATCCGGGGAGCGGAGGGGACGGTACACCACGTCTGTGGTGTGGTACTTCATGGGATGGCGGTTTTTCTTAAAGAACCCGGTATCATGTGCGTCTATGTAGCGTCTGAGTCCCACAAATGGCTGTCTGAAGCACTGGCATCCATTGCGGTGCCTTGAACCTTCAGTCGCCTTCGGGTTTCTCGAATGCAATCCACCTGTGCATGGAGGACATGGGGATGTACGGCAGAAGTGGTGAAACTCACTATGATATAGTGGGGATATCATGGAATAAACCTGAAACAACATAGTTATGTATGATGTTTTATGTGTTCATCATGGGATATACACCAGGTTGCATTGATGGGATATATTTTACTGCAATGATAGTAAAAACAGTCCATTTGGAATCGGAGGCAGCCCGGTTTCAGACGGATTCAGTGCTGTTGGCTTATGATCTTGAAAGCCGGATGGCACCAAGTTGTTCCAGAGTAGTGTACAACTTTCAGAGGAGGTTTGTTGAACAGTTCGCATGTTCTTTTGCAGGGGAATTCAATCTATGTGTCCAAACAGGCCTGAAGTTGATGCTACTGAAGATCATGCTGAAACTCACACCGGTGCTGCAACGACAATGAAATAGAGTTTTCGTCGCCTGGTGAACCCCAAAATAGCTGGCTAATAAATTTCCTTCCCCAAAATACTGGGCCCAGAGGCTAATTTAATTCTAATCCATACCCAAGCCATAAATGGATGAAATTCCAATATTTGGAATATCTTGGGTATAGAAAAATCTCCTTGCCAATGCACCCATTTAACCTGGGCGTTCCAATTTTATAGGGGACCCATGCGTATCCTTTGAAAATTCCCTTCAGGGGCCATCTCTAAAAGTGAAACCCTGACAGACACATACATAATCGGCCCTATAAAATCACAACCTGCTAGTAGCCCATCAATATCATCAAGCCCAACGACACTACAAAATTGGAACACCCACGTTAAATGTGTGGGTGGCACTAGCTCCAAATTGACCTCAATAAAATTGGGGCCATCCAAAATGGTTTGATCATAGGCGTTTTTTTTCAAATTAAAATTTGGTGAATTTTGGGGGGCCCTCTATTTTCCTTCGATTACGTGGTCCACAATTTTATCTCAGTTTAAGCAGCGCCCCAATCCTGTAGACTGAAGTTTTGGGGTCAACATCAATCGAAGGCACAAAAGTCAAACCATTTCAAACCTCCAATTTTGATATATCATAGATCCCAAATATTCCCACACCATCCCATTACATTCCCCTTAAAGATCGCCAGCGATGATGGTGATCATCATCATCATGAGGAAAGGGGACTGCGATCTGGTCACCGCTCTACCATGTGGCCCCGTGGCGCTTGCGCCCGGCGCACCCAGCATCTCTCTCGCTTGTTAGGCCTTGGTGTCACAGGACAAAAAGAATGGTATTAACTCCTATCATTCCCAAATATTGCGTTGTTGCTGCCTGCTTCCGCAAGCTAAAATCAATTCATGTTCGCAGATTACTCTTCAAACTATCTAAACATTTGAAATACCAACAATAATAATACCTTCTGGCAACCTAACCTGCCAAGAAAACGAGAAAACATGTCGATCCTAGATGGCTTGCCAATCAAAACACCTTGCTTTTTCTGGACTGGTGGTGAAGATCTTGTTTTGACTGAATAATCTCATGTTTGGCAAACTGCAGAACATTGCAATTATTAGTTGGTGTGTTCAATCTCCCTGGATTATGACTACCATCTGGTCATCAACCGTGGCAATGGAAAAAGCATTAACAAAATGATAGATCATGTTTCCATTAGAACCTTCATTCATACTGCCTCAGGGGGATCTTCCATCGCAAGGTTCGACTACCGCGGGGCATATATATATATTTATTTATTTAATTATTTATGTAGAATGATATTAATTATTTAATTAATCCAGATCAAAAAAGAAAGAAGATCAAAAAGAGAGAAGTCTCCGAAGAAAGAAGATCCAGGTGCGCGAAAAGGTAGGAAAGTCGCGAAACATTGCGTTTTTTCCAATGATTTGTTGCTCCGGAGGGTAGAAAAGTAGGCTCGCTAAAGCGGCGGGTGCGGAGCCATGCGGTCAGATGAGAGATGACAAGTTGCACGCCGTTGTGGCGCGAAGCACATTTCCAAGTCAAATGTCCAAAGAACCTCAGCCGCGGAGCTTTTTTAGACGTTGAGATGTCGAAAAAGTGCACGCCGTTGTGGTGCGAAGCAAATTTCCAAGTCAAAATGTACAAAGCACTTCAGCTTCGGAGCACTTTTTTGAAGTTGAGATGATGAACAAAACAAGTACACGCCCTTGTGGCGCGAAGCACATTTCGAGGTCAAAATGTTAAAGACACTACATGTTCGGACCACTTTTGGACGTTCAGATGTCGTTCTGCGTGGCAGGCGCAAGGGATTGTGCACCTTGTCAAAAGTGAGCGAAACGTGACGGCTTTGTAGCATGTCTAAAAAAGATGGCAGGCGTGGGACATTTGAAGAGAATCTGCAAAGATGCATTTTCCGTGACAGGCGCATTACAAGAGACATGTTCATCAGAGCTGTTAGGAGGTCCAGGCGCTGATTTCCTGAGAAAGGTTACATTTTGAAGCATCAGATCTTCAGTTTCGGGCAGATGGTTTTGCGTGACAGGTGCAGCACCTGGCACCACTTTTTCGTGGCAGGCGTAATACTTTAGACAGGTGGAGTGGAAAAATCCCATTCCATGTTTGAAGGAAGTCTGGCAGAATTGCTTCGTTTTTGACGTGGGCAACTTCGAAAATCGAGGACGTTTCGCAGAATTGTTTCGTTTTTGTTGTCAAGATCAAAAATGAAGGACGTCTCGCAGAATAGCTTCGTTTTAAAGCTTGCAGATAGACAGATAGATAGATAGACAACTACAACTGCAACTACAACTACCAGTACCACCACACTACACTACTACGTAGTTGCAGGTACAGATATACTACGCTACATTAAACAACACGCAGTACACTACACTACATTAGTTACATCTAATTACACTACACTACGCTACACTACGCTACACTACACTACACTACACTACACTAATTACACTACAACTAGTACAACAGCAACTACAACTACAACTACAACAACAACAACAACAACAACTTACTACTACTACTACTACTACTACTACCACTACCACTACCACTACCACTACCACTACCACTACCACTACCACTACCACTACCACTACCACTACCACTACCGCTACCACTACCACTACCACTACCACTACCACTACCACTACCACTACCACTACCACTACCACTACCACTGCCACTGCCACTGCCACTGCCACTGCCACTGCCACTGCCACTGCCACTACCACTACCACTACCACTACCACTACCACTACCACTACCACTACCACTACCACTACCACTACCACTACCACTACCACTACCACTACCACTACCACTACCACTACCACTACTACTACCTACTACTACTACTACTTACCTACCTACCACTACTCTTACCACCACCACCACAGCTACGCTACAATACACTAATTGAACTGCAGCACATTACAGCTACAAATGCGCACGCAGCTACAACTACACTACATTACACAACACTACACTACACTAATTGCACCACACCACAACTACAACTGCAACTACACGACACTAATTACACTACATTACAACTACAACTTACAACTACAGCTCCACTACACTACAACTACAACTACACCTACAACTACAACTGCACTACACCACACTACATCCAGCAGTTGTGGTGAGGTGACCACTGCAACCATTGCAACCACTCCAGAAAACACAACTCCAACCACCCTTCGGTCCATCAGTGGATTCGCTCTGCCATGCGTGAGTCACAACAACCAACCTTTCCTATAGGTTTTCTATTTGTGAAACTTCCGCCACCGCCTTGTGCGGTACTACTGGTATCCCCAGTTTATCCCCAAATTCCATATGATTTATCCCCTTTGTAGCCACTTCGCTCCAGTCTCGGCTGCCGCCAGGGCACTTGTACATCTTCACCCAAGCGTATGCTTGAGGCAAATCGTCGAATCGCGGCAGTGCAAAACCTGCCGAACTTGGGAAAACAAAAAAGGCCCGTCACTTGGAGGATGAGCCACGGACCGCAACTGGTTAATGACCTCCGTTAATAAGTCCCAAAAATAGGCTATCGTGTCACCTCATTTTACACGTGGTTTCTTTAAGCCTACTTAGTAACCTGCTACGTTTCAAAACATATATACCAATTATACATGGAATAAATCTGGGATAAACCACGAAATGGGGACTTATTAACAGAAATGATCCTCTCAAGTTGCTTCCCCCCTGTGCACCATTTTAGACCCCAAACATGGGTTCTAAAATGGAATCTACAAGGGTTCTTAAAAAAAAGGTTCGAACATAGTCTCTAAAAAAAACAAGAGCATTGTTAAAACCAGTGCATGTCAAAGAAAACGATGAGGAAATCTGCACCCAAAAAATTAGATCGACATGAGGCCAATCAAAGAAAAACACTGCAAAGAGCACTGCATGATATCATTATCCCATAGAATTTTTCAATGGGTGGCGGCCACAGATGGTCTTATCATGTCCTACCTACCGAGCCATGTCTTTGCCCGCAATCTTTGCTTCCTTTTTGCCAGACCATTAAAGTACACCCCAACCCAAATGCCTTCATAATGTACCCTGAGGTACCCCTTTTCAAATGAATTTAGTTTTGGGCTAATTCCGTTTCCCGAGTTAAATCAAAAACCAGCCCAAATGCATGCAAATCACCAGCAAATGCACGTACATTTCCGACGCGGGATTTTACAGCTTCTTCTGACACAACATGCAAAAACCACTTTATATGTGCCTCAGGTGACGGCAAAAGAAGCAAACATGCAAAAACCACACAAAAACATGCATTGTTGCGGTGAATGCAAAGGTGCAGCTGAACCAACAAGTTCCCCCAGTCGGAAATGTTATCACAAGAGATCAAGAAACAAACTGAACTGTGAATTTGTCAACTTTTACTGTGTATCTGTATATGATTCTTTTGTTTTTTTGTGCCAAGTGGCATTGGTTCGGACATATTGTTCCGACATAATGCGATTGAGCCTTGTAAATCATCATCAACCATGGTTTCAACAGGAGGGTCAAACTGGCAAACTGCTTTCAACCACCGGCTCACTAGGGATCACAAATACCTGCACAAAACCTGCACCATACATGACCTTACATCATCATATAATATTATACAAACTTCCAAGGTTCTAAAATGCTTATGCGGCCGGGGTTCTACAATTGTTTTTGATCATTATAGAACCCCAGTTCGTCATCCCAAAGGGGGCCTCCATTCTAGAACCTTCCAACTTGAGGGTATCAAAAACAGGGACAGGGACATTGATACGAACACATATGAAAAATATATAGTTCGATGTAACCTACAATATCGCAAATTGGGAATACCATGCTAGCGAGGGATGGAAAGGTCAAATGTCAAACAGTTTCAAGACCACCAAAGGGTGTGTTTCAATGAGGCTATCATGTTTGGAAAGCAACGTGTTTACTATTAACCATCTTTCTTGGTTTAATGCCACCTTTGTTGGTTCTATCCGCCTATCCAACTATCTCCACAATGAGTGGTTTTGAAATTCAGTTTTCCATGTTACCATCCAAAATGGGTAATTTATCAATATGTCCACCTCAATCTCACAATTCAATGGTTGGTTGAAATTCCATCATCCTATTCCTGTTGTATGATCGGTAAGTGGCATAAATACCAATCCACTGTTACACCGCCATTCAGCGATTATAATTCAATTTCCCCAAATGTATCCGGCGTGATTGTTTATAGTGTTATACCGAATTTTATACAAATATTACCTGGCCTCTAAAAAGATTACATCTACTATTCTGGGCCAGCACATGTATCCCCATTTTTTCGTATTTGTATCCCAAGTAAATGTCCCAAATATATCCCCATTAAATGATAAAAATATAAAATAATTAAGTAAAACAATATGTGAATAAAAAAGACAATACCCCTATCATTGAATGATTATGTTCTCGCCTATGGAACAACCAAGAAAAGTGAAACATATTCTCTATACCTCAGCCGTGGTGGCTCCCCCCTTGTGATGCATCAGCAAACTCAAACCATCCCCAATTATCATCCCCATCAACATCATCATCCACTTACGCAATTTTTTGACCATTGGCCCAGTCGACACCCGGTCTATGAGTAAAAAGTTTCCACTCTCAACCTGAACCAAGCACATGCTTCCACAATAGTTAAGAATCTTGCGTCCAATTCTGACCTCCCAAACATGCCTAATAGTAAATCTACCATTCATAAATTATAACCTTCGGATTACTACCATTCTCTTGATATTTGCCCATGTTCCACCGGTGCTGACTCAAATCCCAGCTTTTCAATATACCGGTAGTACCGCACAAGGCGGCGGCGGAAGTTTGAGAGATAGGAAACCTCTATGGAGAGGTGAGTTGCTGTGATGCATGGATGGCAGAGCGAACCTACTGATGGATTCAGAGGTGGCTGAGGCTCTGAGTCTCTCTCTCTCTCTCTCTGTCTCTCTCTGTATCTCTCTGTCTGTGTGTCTCCCCCTTTTTCTTTATCTATGTATCTACCTATCCATCTATCTATCTATCTATCCATCTATCTATCTATCTGTCTGTCGGTCTGTCTGTCTGTCTACCTATCAGACTGGACTATCTATCTATCTATCTGTTTGTCTGTCTGTCTGTAAGGAAGGACTTCTGCCAGACTTGTGGCAGGTGACAGGTGCAAAACAAAGCAATTCTGCGAGACTTCCTCGGTTTTGAACTTGACAATGTCACAAACGATGCAGTTCTACGAGACTTCAAGTTTTGACAACATCAAAAACGCAACATTCTGCGAGACCCCCTCAATTTTTGAATTTGACAACGTCAAAAACGAAGCAATTCTGCAAGACTTCCTTCAAACATGAAATGGTGCGTGCAGAGATGACGGCCTCGTAACAATTTGTTTTGCAATTTTCCACTTCAGCAGTCTAAAGCTTTGCGGCTGCCACGAAAAGGCCAGGTCATACCAATAGGCTTTTTCAAAATAGGATGGAACTGTTACTTTCATGGAGGTCAACTGAAGTTAAGATACATAATCTTAGAACAAATTAGAACGAAGTTGCTAAGTTCAATTTCAGTTGAAGTTAAGTATTTTTCAAAACGTGGATTACCTTAGCTGCCGCCTTTTTTTGGGCTTTGTGCAATTTTGTTAGTACGGGAAGGCGAAACGAGCATCCACGCGGCACCACCACACTGGCGCATAGATCTCATGGTGGGGTTTTCGGTTTGCAAAGAGCAAGAAATGGCTGCAGAGGAAATCTCATGGCCGACACTGGCCGACATCCAGCCGACATCCAACCGACATCCAGCCGACATGCGGTTTGCAAACCTGCAAACATAGTGTTTGATATTACTGTAGCAGGGCCGACATGCAGGCCGACATGCTGCGAACGTGTTACATGTGAATGCTGGCCGACACCTGGCCGACATGCCATGCAAACGCAGACCCAAAAAGTTCCGTTTTGCAGTCTTTGATCCTTTCCATGTCGTGAGATTTTTGATTCAACATGAATGGATATAGAGTTTCCCCAACAGTTTTCCCCAACGTGGCTACAAAACATACACCTGTTTGCAAACAAAAAACAAACAAAACCTAACTAACCTTGAGTTAAACGTAAGTATGATCCAACTCCAACCTAACTGAAACATGTTAACTAGTATAAATTGACCTACGTATCCTTAAGCAACTTACAAGTAAGGATCTATACTTACAACTTAGTTAAGATAATCTAAGCCAAGTGATCTCAATTTGTAAGCAGCTCTTGAGCCGCTTATAATCGGATTACAACGAACTTACATTTCAAAAAAAGCCTACTGGTATGAAGTGCTGCACCTGTTAAGCAAAATCACCTTAGCAAACCTGAGGAGCTGATGCTCCAAAAGACCACCCATCTCAGGATATCAGCTCCCAGATCTCCGAACGTGTCTGATGGAGACGCCTTTTGTACTGTGCCTGCAATGCGAAATGCATGTTTGCAGAGCCTCTTCAAACGCCCCGCGGCTGCCATGGTTTTGAAACTGCTGCAAAACACCCACGCTTGGCTCACTTTTGACAAGGTGCAGAATCCATTGCGCCTGCCGCGCAAAACCGCATCCGGACCTCAAAAACTGTTCCAAGACCATAAGTTTTTACCACTTTTGACTTCCAAACGTCTTTCTCGCCAAAGCGACGTGCACTTTTTCAGCACCTCAACTTCCACAAAAGTGCTCCGAGCATGAGGTGCTTTGTACGTTTTGACTTCGAAATGTGCTTCGTGCCACAGCCGCTTGCATTTTGTCAACAGCTCACCTGCCAAAAGTGTTCCAAACCCGGTTGTTTAAGCATTTTGGCTTGGACGTGCACTTTGTCAACCGGTCACCTGCCAAAAGTGCTCCGGACGTGTGGTGCTTTTTAGCTTTTTTGACTTCCAAATCTGCTTCTCGCCACACCGGCGTGCAATTTTTCATCTCATCCCGCCAGACGACTCCGCACCCGCCACTTCAGTGGGCCTTCCGGAGCCACAAAAATTAGAAAAACAGTGCTTCGCGACTTTTCGACCTTTTCGGGTACCTTGCTCTTCCTTCTGCTGGCTTGTTCTCTTCTGACTCTTTCTCTTCTCTGACCGCTCTCACCACTGTTGCTGCATCTGTCCATAAACCTCCAATTTGACTTCTAAGCTTCCTTTGAGCTGTTGTGGATGAGAGGTTTCCCATGGTTTCCTCAAGCCTGACAATCATCCACTTTTTGCTCCCTCGAATCTAGTAATAGATTCCCAAACAATCTATGGCAAAGTAAATGGTGTATATTTAATTTAGGATGTCCAACATGTTTATTCTCAGCAAAGCCAAAAAGTAAATCCCAAATTGATTGATCCATCTAATACTTTTGATATGTGGCTTAGATATTTCCCAATGCCTGTCCCCCAGTGCAGTCCCGGCGCATCGGCTCAGGCGTTCGAAAATTTCTGCGTTGCCTGCCTCAGGCGAGGGCTGTGCGCAATGACATGCACAGGGCGTTTTTACGGACCAATCCCGGGGAAATGAAACGCTTGCACTAGAATCTGTTTTTTTGTTTTGTTTGTTATTTATGGTGCTGTCCATTTTCCTTGCTATTTGCAGCCTTTTGGAGCCGGGAGGTGCAATTTCAACTGCATTTGCATTTGCAGCATTTTTTGGATTTGAACCTCCATGAATTTGCAACATTTTGGTGCTTTTTGCAATCATATTTTGGAGCTGGAAGCTGCCATCTCAACGCTATTTGCAGCATTTTTGAGTTCGAACCTTTCATTTTTCCATCGAGTGTCAAACATTTTGGCTCAGAACACGACCGTTTGCAACCAGGGTTCGTTTAGGGTTGGTTTTAGGGATTGTTCAGGGTTTCTATTAGGGTGGGTATAAAATTGTTTGAAGTGCGGGTTTTAGAGTTAGGATCTATTTAGGGTTGTTTTTAAGATTTAAGCTTACTTAAAAATATACTTAGGGTTGTTTAGGGTTCATGTAGGGTTGGTTTTAGGGTTTACTTAGGCTTGGTTTGCAGTCTATTTAGGGTTGGTTTGGTTTTAAGGTGACTTAGGCTTGGTTTAAAATCAATTTAGGGTTGGTTCAGGATCCATTCGAAAATTGTTTAGGTGTTCATGTGGAATTTGATTTGTATAATTTTTTATGTATGCCTGTTTTAAGATTCTATATATATATATACATATATATATATATATAAAGGCTTGACTTAGGATCCATTTAAGCTTGGTTTTGGGGTTTATTTAGGCTTCGGTCAGGATCTATCTAGAATTGGTGCAGGACCTATTTAGGGTTGGTTTAAGGTTTGTTTAGGGTTGGTTTTTGTGTTTTATTTAGGGTTGATTTAGGGTTTGTGTATTGTATGATGCTTCTTAGGGTTTAGTCGCAGTATGGAAAGCGAAAGAAAAGCAGTGAAAATAGAGAAACAGGTAAGCAGAAAAGCAGGGAAAAGCAGAAAGCAAAGCAGAAAAAACACAGGAAAACGCAGAAAAGCAGAAGCAGGCCAGCAGGGAAAAGCGGAGAAGCAAAGAAGCAAAGAAAAGCAGAGAAGCTGGGAACCAGAAATCCAAAACAGAAAAAAAGGAATCACCCCAAAAAAAACTCCCTAGAAAATCATCTCTTGTGAGCTGTGCCCTGATACTGAAGTTGGGGTAGGTGTTAAGCGCCCATTGCTTCCTTTTATACAATCCACTCTGCGCTCATCTTGAGCCACAGGATCGCCGATGGTGTACACCGTAGGTGCCAGTCCGAATGATCCTTACAACATGCCTGTAGTTGGAATATGCTACCGCCAAGTTTTATTGACACCCCCATGAACCGCGAAATTGTTGAGTGGCCCACTAGGAGTGTCACAGGATTCTTTTTTTAAACATGTGCAGAATTTATAGTTCATTATGGCAATGGCCATCCACTACTACGGTCACTGAGGCTACTGGAAAGTGAGGATCGAAGATCACACAAACCCGAAAGCTATAGCTTTCCCCATCCCCCCAGTCCGGCAGAAATCCGGGATTCAGAATACGCCAAAAAAGAATTTGGGCTTTGAATTTCCATGCAGATGGCAAACATGCCGTCGCAATGTGCTAGTGCAATTTGCCCTCATCCACGCTCAGATTCTTTTCAGAAGTTGATAAGCCGAAAGAGAGAACATGCTAAGTGCAGAAGATTCGGCACAATGATATCAATCGAGAAAGGTCTCGACATTGATTAAGACATAGACATCCAAATTTAAAATTATGAAGCTCGATATTCGTCATCGCGATAGATTGGCTCGGATGGACCCTAGACCAAACCTTGACGAAACCCTACATTAGCCCTAAATCAACCCTAAATAAAAATCAAGCCTGCATATACCCTAAACCGTATGTTGAGTTGTAAGCAAGACAGGTCAATGAACAATCATTTGAAGAGCCAGTGCCTGAAAGAGACATGCACGTTGCATGTTTGAAAAAACCATGCACATAAGATATATATATATATACATATATATATATATATATACATATCACCCCCCCTTTAAGGAGGGGGTGCATGGGGGGGGGTAAAAACTGAAATATTTCACTTGAGGGGGGGGTCTCCCCCCCCACACCTAGAAATATTTCACCTCCCTAAAGTGAAATATTTCAGCTAAAAAAAATCTGGTCTATAATGGTCTCTGGGCGTGGTTGAATTCAAGGCTGAATGTCATGTTCTGAAGGCTGTTTGGCAAGTTCACTCTCTTATTTACTTTCTTGGAAACCGGCAGTTACCATTTACCTAGTTGTTTGTTTGCGCGTGGGCCCTACCCGCGTAAGGACTAAAAAGGTCCAAAAAGGAACAGCGTCGGCGTGTAGAAGACGCGCGCTCGTTTTACGCAAAATGAAAGGGTGTGTCATACCATCTCTGGGCTAAAATGTGGCATCCGGAGGACCAACCCCCCACGTTTTTTCGAAGCCCCAAAAAAACACGTGGGGGGGAGTATGTTTCACGTGGTCAGGTGAAATATTTCTCAGAAATTTCTTGCCTTAGCCCCCCCCAAATATTCCAGGGTTAAAGGGGGGGGATATATATATATATATATATTTGGACATGGAAGCACGCCGCAGTGCAGTCACCCCGCGCCCCCAGTGGGGGGGCGGATGGTGACTGACTCCGACATGGGGGGTGGTTGACTCACTGCACTCTGACTCTGTCAGTGGGTGACTGATTCCGTCTGCTCTCATACAAAAAGCGCTCAAACAAAACAACAATCCAACAACTCAGAAAATCTCAAAAAATCAAAACCATATATAAAAAAACAAATCCAACCATTCAAAACAATTTCAAAAAAACACACAGAACGAAAAAAAAAACAGTCCCAAATAAATCAAAAAAAACCAAAAAATCAACCAAGACCCCCCAACAAAAATCAAAAAACATGAGGAAAAACATAATCGAAACTTCAAACAACCCTAAGAAATCTGAAAGATGAAAAAATATCAAGAAACATTGAAATAATTGTTCAATATAATCTGAAAAGTATTGATGACATGACAACAAAGTGGAATGAAATGGAATTATTTGGAATGAAACTGAACTAGTGGGAATTAAAATTAATGAACGGGAATGTTCTAGGAGTGTCCCTACAAGGAATGTCCCCTCCATACACAAGATATACCATACTAGAACGCTTTAAGGGCTGTATAGTGTATATCCTTCCTTAGGATTGCGGTTCCCTCCCCCAGCGTTGCCGAGTTCCAAGCTCTTGGGTGCAGTTCTCTCAACTCTTGTACTGGGCCGGGAATGAAGCTGGCTGCAAGCTGGGCCAGAGGAAGTGATTGTGAGGTACGCACTTCCATGTAAATATGTATGTATGTATGTATGTATGTGTGTATGTATGTCTGTCTGTCTGTCTGTCTGTATGTATGTATGTAACGTAATGTAATGTAAGGTAATGTAATGTGAATTAATATCGTGTCATGTAATGCAGCGTAGTCAGGGCACGTGGCGTAGCGTAATGTAGTGAGTGTAACGTAATGTGATGTGGTGTAGCGAAGGGAAATGTAATGTAATGTCTATATACCAGTAGTACCGCACAAGGCGGTGGCGGAAGTTTCAAAAATAGGAAACCTGTAGGAGAGGTTGGTTGTTGTGAATCACGGATGGCAGAGCGAATCCACTGATGGACCGAAAGGTGGTTAGAGTTTTGTTTTCTGGAGTGGTTGCAGTGGTTGCAATGGTCACCTCACCACAACTGCTGGATGTAGTGCGGTGTAGCGCAGTTGTAGTTGTAGTTCTAGTGTGGTCTAGTGGAGTTGTAGCTGTAATGTGTAATAAGTGTAGTGTAGCTGCAGTTGCAGTTGTAGTTATAGTTGTAGTTGTGGTGTGGTGTAATTAGTGTAGTGTATTGTCGTGTACTGCATTGTAGTGTACTGTAGTGTTGTGTACTGTAGTGTGGTATGGTGTAGTGTAGCCTAGTGCAATGTGAGGTAGTGTACTTGTAGTTGTAGTGTGGTGTAGTATGGTGTAGTGTAATTGGTGTAGCGTCGCGTAGTGCAATTTAGTGGTAGTTACAAGTGTAGTTGCAGTTGTAGTTGGATTTGTAGCGTAATGTAGTGTAATTAGTGTAGTGTATGTAGTATAGTGTTGTGCAATGTAGTGTAGTTGTAGTCGCATGTGTAATTGTGGTTGTAGCGTGCTGCAGTGTAATTAGCGTCGTGTAGCGTAATTAGATGTAATTAGTGTAGTGCAGTGTAGTGTAGTATAGTGCAATTAGTGTAGCGTAATGTAGCGTAATTAGTTTATTTGTATTTGTAGTTGTAGTAGTCGTAGTAGTAGTAGTAGTCGTCGTGGTGGTAGTAGTAGTAGTAGTAGCAGTAGCAGTAGTACTAGTGGTAGTGGTGGTAGTGGTAGTGGCAGTAGTGGCAGTAGTAGCAGTAGTAGCAGTAGCAGTAGCAGTAGCAGTAGTAGCAGTCTTAGTAGCAGTAGTAGCAGCAGTAGCAGCAGTAGCAGTAGTAGCAGTAGCAGTAGCAGTAGCAGTAGCAGTAGCAGTAGCAGTAGCAGCAGCAGCAGCAGTAGCAGTAGCAGTAGCAGTAGCAGTAGTAGGAGTAGTAGGAGTAGTAGCAGTAGCAGTAGCAGTAGCAGTAGCAGTAGCAGTAGTAGCAGTAGTAGGAGTAGTAGGAGTAGTAGGAGTAGTAGGAGTAGTAGGAGTAGTAGTAGTAGTAGTAGTAAGTAGTGGTAGTAGTAGTAATAGTAGTGGTAGTGGTAGTGGTAGTGGTAGTGGTAGTGGTTGTTGTAGTTGTAGTTGTAGTTGTAGCTGTCTATCTATCTGTCTATCTATCTATCTACCTATCTGTCTATCTGTCTATCTGTCTGTCTATCTGCAAGCTTGAAAACGCAGCTATTTTGCGACACTTCCTAAATTTTGGAACTTGACAACATCCAAAACGAAGCAATTCTGATAGACTTCCTCAATTTTTGAACTTGACAACATCAAAAACGAAGCAATGCTGCAAGACTTCCTTCAAAATCGAAAGTTGAGTGCAGAGCTGATGGCCTCGTACCAATGCGTTTTGATTTTTTCCACTCCACCTGTCTAAAGTACTGCGCCTGCCAGGAACAATTGATGCCAGGTCATACGAAGTGCTGCACCTGTCACGCAAAATCATCTTAGCAAACCTGCAGATCTGATGCTCCAAAATGCAACCCTTCTCAGGAAATCAGCGCCCTCACCTCCTAACATCTCTGATGAACATGTCTCTTGTACTGCGCCTGCCACGGAAAATGCATCTTTGCAGGTCCTCTTCAACTGTCCCACGCCTGCCATCGTTTTTGGAAATGCTACAAAACCCTCACGTCTTGCTTACTATTGACAAGGTGCACAATCCCTTGCACCTGCCACGCAAAACGACGCTTCAACGTCCAAAAGTGGCGCGTACATCTGGTGCTTTGTCCATTTTTACTTCGAAATGTGCTTCGCGCCACAACGGCGTGCACTTTTTCAACATCCGAACCGCCAAAAGTGGCGCGAACATGTGGTGTTTTGTACATTTTGACTTGGAAATGTGCTTCGCGCCACAACGGCGTGCACTTTTTCGACATCGGAACTTCCAAAAGTGGTCCGACATTGGTGTGTTTTGTACATTTTGACTTCCAAATGTGCTTCGCGCCACAACGGCGTGCACTTTTTCGACATCTCAACTTCCAAAAGTGGTCCGAACATGAGGTGCTTTCTAGCTTTTTCAGTTGCAAATGTGCTTCGCGCCACAATGGGGGGCAATTTTTCATCTCTCATCTTGCCCGCTGGCTCCGCAGCCACCGCTTTAGCGAGCCTACTTTTCGACCCTCCGGACTCAAATCATGGGAAAAACAAAGTGTTTCGCGACTTTCCTACCTTTTCGCGCACCTGGATCCTCTTTCTTCGGAGACTTTCTCTTTTTGATCGTCTTTCTTTTTCTCTTCTCCTTTCTGACTCTTCCCATCTCTGCTATTCATCTGTCCATATTGTCGGAAGTTTGACTTCTAAACTTCCCTCGAATATGTATATATATATATACAATGGGAAGTCCAAAATCCTAAAATGGAGGTACTGCACCATTTAAAGCCATATTTTGGGGATATATACCCTTACATGACCGTTACGTAAGCCTTTTATATGGTAGGTACCTTCCATTTAGGTACCTTCCACTTAGGTACCTGGAATGGCCAATGATTTAGCGAATATAAATTGCCCAGGGGTTGCGTTGAAAGTGGTCGGAAAAAAACGTAAACAAACCGTAGAATGGACGTTTATTTCCGTAGAACATTGGTGTACGTATATGTTTTGATGCCTTTTGATGAGTTGTAGTTTCGTGTATGTTCCGTACAGTCTTAGCCCGAACACATGAGCAACATCACAGGAGGTGCTGGCTCGCATCATATGACGAGAAACGAGCAACAAACAGCCGATAGGCGGAAAACCATCGTATACTTTGGTAGCATACCTACATGGGGAATGAGTCACCAAACCTTGGAATGTCAGGAATTGGAAACTTACTTCCATGTGTTCCATGACTAGGCTTCACCTCAACGGCAGATCATTTGGAAAACCTTGGTTGCTATGGTTATGGATGTTCATGGCCCCTATGGCAATAGGTGTTGACCCATATTAATCATTTGTTTAAGTATTTCTGTTGGTTCTCTAATGAAATTTAATACATATATATATATAATTATATATTCCAGTAAATCCCCCACTCTATTCCAAAATTAAAGGTCTCTTGAGATACGTATGGCTTAATCCAGTGTTATGTGTATGGGTCCCAAATTGATGTTTTACGGTACGACCCATCCCCATCTCAAGCCACACGAAGCTCCCGGAGTGCCAAGCGTCTGGGAAGATTTCGCAAGGCTTGTTCCTGTCCGCCCAAGCTGCACATGTGGTGCGGCTGAGAGAACGAGAGATCTTTTTGCATTTGTTCGGAGGATATATTACTTTACTTGGTAGTAACAGGGATAGTCCCCCACGCCACTAAACCATTTATGCGTTGTCAATTCTCATTGTTTGCTTTGGATGTACCACTTTTGACCCATCATTGCAAAATGTTGAATCAAACAAAATCAAAGAACATAATCTCAAAGGTACCTTGTCGTCCAATGGGCACCAATCTGAATAATGAACGGATAGTTCTCGGACCCCAAGTCGGTAAGGTCAAGAGAGTAAATGTTCCCCCACTAATTGCAATCACTTACTCTCCGGTAATTTAACGTAACTCTGCGTTTTCGAATTTTACAGCACTAACGTGACTATCACTTGGGTCTCCCAGACCAGCATGTTCCCCAGAGACCCTGGCCAAGGAAAACCAACTAACGTGGCTATCATTTTACAGCTCAAAGGTTACAACATGGAAGGAAGCCCACTAACGTGGCTATCATTTTACAGCACTCAGGGTTTCCAACATGGAAGGAAGCCCACTAACGTGGCTATCATTTTACAGCACTCAGGGTTTTCAACATGGAAGGAAGCCCACTAACGTGGCTATCATTTTACACCATTCAAGGTTTCCAACAAGGAAGGAAGCCCACTAACGTGGCTATAATTTTACAGCACTCAGGGTTTTCAACATGGAAGGAAGCCCACTAACGTGGCTATCATCCTGTTCTCCACCGCACGTATAACATAGATTTATCAAAAGGAGGACGCAACTAACGTGGCTATCATCGGGATATGGCCATTTTACACATACTTAACGTGGAAAAACCTATCGTTATACGCGGGAAATTTGCATCACGTTAGTTTACCAGAGTGTATGGGGTTTGGTCGTTAGTTTGAGGTCACGTACTTGCAAGTTGTTACATCTGAAGACCATCAAGGGGTACGGTATATCCTCATGGTGGGCTAATTAAAACCCCGCTTGAAATCAGGAGCGAAGGAAAAGGGGCTGTTAAAGCCTTTACCTTCTGTACTACTCGTTAAAAAGGCACGCGCATATAACCCGTCAGGACCTATTTCAATCATCTAGTTCTAACTGGGCATCGGTCATTTCCTTTCCAGTGTTTCGTTGTGAAGCCACAGATTATTCTTGATGATCCCAGAGGATGTGATTTGTCATTCTTACGCTGGTTGAGTGAAGGTATCCCAGATCGGCTTAGTGAACCTTCCAAGCGATGACAAATGCCAACTGCTCACGTGATGACCGGTATGACTTTGCTGAACTGCCGCGGTTAGACCATTTCGTATGTCCGTTCACCGGAACCATCAAAACCCAGATGCTAATCTCAGGTACTTGGCAATTCTTGGGTTATACATTCGTTTTATTTTCTCCCCATGATGGTCAAACACTAACACAATAAACTAAGCTAAACATGATATAAAAGACCGCGCGAACAAACCCGTGGTTTGGTACTGGATCGCATCAAATTTGGGGGACGTTGATAATATGTTTGAAGCGTTGGCCCTATATGCCTGTGATTTACAGGTCATTCATTTTGCTATGTCAAATTTCACAGGTGACATATCATGTGTCTTCGTGTTGTTTCTACCATTTCGTGTTGAATAAATTACTTTCCGCGTGACCAACTTATATAAATATATATATACTATACATGGTTCTGTCTGAAAACACAGTGTTTTATACAATATACAAAAACCACATTGCTTCTATGTTAGATAATCCAACATTTTAGTACTTGCTAATGCCCCAAAAATTCCACGGTTCACAGGTGAAATCATTGTGTGTGTTTATCGTCAATTTTACTGATTTTTGTTAGTAAACCCACAGATAGCTGTGAATCAAACCGTCTTCTATATCCCATTTTTTGTTTTCACCCAAAAATAGAAGTTTCGAACATCAAAAATGGTAGTACACCCAAAATCATCCATGTTATTTTGTGATTTTCCATGAAATAAACGATCCAGCTTTTGGGGTACCCCCCATGACTATGGAAGCCTCCAACTCCCGGCGAGTTTGGTACCTCTTCGAGTGTGCAGAGCCTCACCTTGCTGTAGCCTCACGTAGCTAGAGTGACTAACCATAGAAGAAACCAATGGGAATTATATAAAAAACTGGGATTAAGATGGATTCATGTGGGATTAGACCAGGCAATATCATGGGACTATTCAAAGGAAAATGGAAAATATGTAAAACTATACTGCATCACCCACAAAGATGCGCTACGCAGCAGCGAAAACATACATTACATAAATTAAACGTGGTACATTACTACGTTTGGCCCGCCCGTGCAATGTTGGTTGGGTTATGTTACCCTGATCAAGTATATATCTATCATGAATCCTAGTTACTGGAATGTTTTCACTCAACTTTGCTAGCGAACCGGGGCGCAAACTTGCGTTTTACATACAGGTTTTCATAAACCACTTTTGATAACCACCGGGAGGCACATCCAAGCAGAATTGGTTGGAATAATTTGACTTTGAAATCCATAAATTCGGGGGATGTGAATTTCAAACCGCGTTAGGAACATGACCAACTTTGGATGATTTAGCGGCCCTTGAATATCTAGGCAACCCCCAAATACATAGATGATCGACAACGTCAAATCCCAGGCAGCTGTGAGCACGACAGGTACACATAGAAAAACAAACTACTCTGTGCGCCAACCAAACGTGGAAGGCCAGTAAATTTAAAAATCACTTGGGTATGTTTATTTTTTTGGGATTGGCCCCCCAACGTGTGGAAATTGCTTATTGGACGCACTAGTATGGTGAGAGACCATCGGATTTTTGGCCACCCCCCATCTTCAAACAGACACACCTAGAATCGTCTAGAACTATGGAGGTAGTGGGGGCTCAATCATTTTGAGCCACACAAAGTGGAACCGGGATCCCAGCGAAGCTCGTATCAGTCAGGTGTTGTTTATTTTGAAGTCATAGCGACAAACCTTAGATTAAAAATGAACGAACTTTCAATGTGTTTGTCGAAAGGGAAAATCATGGAAGGCTTTCGACCCGCAAACCAACCTGGGAATATGCTTCAATCACGTTCAATCCATGCTTCAGTTGCTCAGAACAGCAAATTCTTTGGCCTAAAAGGGACCGGGTACTGTATGATATTGTGGTGAGCTGCTTAGTTGCCCATCTATTGTGTTCAGTCCACCTCGGTTCTCACATGTGTGTGTGTGTGTAAACTGCTAGTCGCATGCATTATTAATTGATAATCCGTATTATCAAGCAGGGGGATCAGGGACGTTTGGCCTGGCCTGATCCAACGAAGCTCCAGCCATCAGTCAGGATATGATTGAGGGACGCCTCAATCACGTACCTGCTATTGATAAGTTGAACTGCTGGCTTCAGCTTCTGTTAACCGCAGTACTGCGTTTGCATCCGTTCGATTTGAATTTCCAGAGTCTGGATTTTTCAGCTTGTCAGGCCGTTCATTTCAAGGAATTTGCAAGGCGACATCAAAGTTATCCTTCTCTTCTTCCACATAATTTAACCTGCAGTGTGTTAATGGGTACTTAACCTGACTTGGTTGTACCGTCTCTACGTTTCGACGTGGATGAAAGTGATGGCCGGGCATTTTCGCGTGATTCGGGTGGGATGTCGCCAATTTTGAAGCAGTTTGCATTTCGAATGCAAGGGGGTCCTTCAATAATGTCAAGGTGGACATTAGCTTCATACAGCATGACAATCTTGATGGCCGGATTGCGGAGTTGCCCCATGGGCGAAGTTCTTTCAAATAGCCACAAGGCGAAGTAATACTCTCAGCAGGTACGTACCTCAGACATTTGATTAATTTAGTTTTGTCCTTCATTTGTAGTGTTGCCATGGTACTCGGTGCTTTTGCTAAGTCCACTGTACCTCCGCCTTTATCACCTGTCCTTCCTGGTACTATTCCACGTAGTATCTCCCAACGGTTTACTGAACTTCGAGATGTACAATTCAGACTTGACGCTATTTCTGACAGTCAGCGTCAGCAACAATTGGTCTTGCAACAAATTAAGATTATGCAACGCCAAATTTTGCAATTTCAACATGTTCAAAGTGAACAGTTGCGACTGACTCAGCAGATGATTTTCCCCATGATTTTTCAAAACAATCGAATGATGCTACAAATGATGTGGCCTTTTCTTGGCCCTTAGAATCCAATGCTTTCAATTTCTGGTGATATGCCAGCAACCCTGGTTTCTCAAGATGCACAACCACGAGGGGTGAATGCCTCAGAAGATCGGTCGGGATCCCCTAATGATGATCGTGCACACAAACACGACCCCGTCTTGGACCACATGTAGGAGCTGTACCAACTGTTGGGGCTGCAGGGCCAGATACTGTTTCTTCCTCAGCTCAGTCGGGGCCTAGTTTTGGACTTTTCTTACATACATCGGGTGCCTCAACTACTCCTGGACAAGGAAGTTGGTCAGAAGTATCTGCCTGTTTAGTCATAGCAGATCCATCCCAACAAGCCAAAATCTGCTTAGGTCGTTCCTCCAGTCTATTTCATCATGAACTTATCACTGAAGTTGAGGAAGTTCTTCATCCTCAATTATGGAAACGGTTTTGTTCCAGATCCAAAAATGAGATCGACTTTCTCAGCCAAAACTTGATTGGAAGGATAGCGATACACTGCTGTAGATGCATCATCAATCCGTCTCAAAATGGCGTGCTGCCTTTTGCATTTCCATCAAAGTAAAAGTGCACCAATGTTTGAACAGTCTTCTATCTACTCTTGGGAAAGATACCCTCGTGCGGGGATATAGGCAGGATATGGCAACTCGAAACGTATTTACGGCGATCAAGGTACGAACTGGAAGCATTTGTTGATATAGAAAGCAAGTCAATGTTTTTGAAAAGATCTGACGTTCCCGCCAAAATTCTGAAGAAAAAAACGAGCAACGGGTGTCGAAACCCAACATCCAAGCTTTTGGTGGCTGCTTATGCACAACTGGAATTGCTCTCTTGGCAATCAGACAGTGTGAAGATTTCTCATTATTTCGGATTTGGACACAATACTTCCGTATTGGGAGCAACCTCAGCAGTCATGGAAGGCTTTGTTCGGCCCTCAGCTTGTGACGTCGAGCACCCTGAATGGTTACCTCCCAATACCTTCTATGCCCTGGGAGTGGTGTTTGATTCGGATTCTACAATTTCGACATATCACATTCGAGGTATCGTCGAACAGACTTATGGAATTGAAAGAAATCGTCCGATATGTATCACTGGGCAAGCGTTCTCATGTCAAGCTCACATAAAGACAAGTCAAGTAGGAGTATATGCAGATCATGTTTTGGGCCAATTCCATGGCGTGGTTCACGGGTCTGATTCTCGCTGGGCTTTTCGATCGCGCTTGTCATTGATTCATGGTCTTGCAGTGTTTACTTCATGACCTGCGGATGAAAAATAAATGTAAGCGTCGATTCAGATGATTCAGTAGTCACTGTTTTCACTACATTTGAAAGAAACTCTGAGCCATACCCTGGAGATGGTTGAAGCATTTATTTTGTAATTTCTTTAGCGTTTTTTTTGTCAGTTCAGTTTTGTCTGTTATTGTTTTTGTCACTGTTTTGTCGTTTTTTGTCATTTCAGTTTTGGCCTGTCATTTTGTTTGTCATGTATCGAATAATTTTTGATATTTTCCATATTTCTGAAACAATTGCACCAACAAATGACCAAAAAAAAGACAAACAAATCCACCAAATGACAAGAATGACAAAAAGCTGACGATTTTGCAGGTTGCAAAAATGACATTTTTCTCGAAGCATAGTATTTTTTTGTCATCTTTCTGTCATTGTTCGAATACTTTCAATATGATTGAAAAATGTGCCGAAATAAAGAAAAATGACAAAAATCCACTACATGACAAAAATACGCAAAACATGACAATTTTGCAGGTTACAAAAATCCACTACATGACAAAAATACGCAAAACAATGACAGAAAATTGACAATGCTTTGAGAAAAATGAACATATTGTGCAACCTGCAAAATTGTCATTTTTTTTTGTGTTTTTTTGGCCATTTTGGTGCAACCTTGCCAAAAATATAGACAAAGACCAAAAAGTATTCGGAAATTGACAAGAAATGACAACGCTTCGGGAAAAATGCAATTTTTGCAACCTGCAAAATAACAAAACATGACGAACAAAATGACAGACCAAAACTCTAATGACAAAAAATGACGAAACATGACAAACAAAATTGCAATTACAAAAAATGACAAAAATGACAGACAAAACTGAAATGACAAAAAATCACAACAAAAATCAAAAATGACAAATTAAATAGTTTATATGTTCAGCCTTTGCCTCTTTAAGTTCCTTCTAACACTACATATAAGGTTTTTGCTCTTAGTGTTCTGCACATGTTTCGTATATGTCTCTAAGTGACTTTACCCTTCTTTTACTAGATCTCCGATACCCTGAATTGAATTCTTATATTCCTTTGGAGCAGTTTGAGATTGGAGAAGTCCGACAGCTGCTTGAGTGCCGTAGACTATGTAGACAGAACATGTGGTACCTGGAGTTGAGTGCTCAATTTCCGCTCTTGCAGTTTGAGCTTGATATTGAAGTCGTCAGACAATTGTTTGCGTGGTGTTGTCATCGTTGACTGTTCTAACTTGTTGTGTCCTTCTTGCCAGTGGATGGCCAAACTGAGTTGCTCAGACAGATGGAAGAGCTACGTCATGAAAACGCAAAGCTAAAGGGTGAATTAGCTGACGTAGCTACTCCTTCCCTGCCGGTCAGTCCTGCCACTTCAGGAATCCCAAAATCTCGAGGTGACACGGGACAAGGCTATTACCACACCATTCGTTCCGGCACCCGGAGAATCGAAAGGTAAGCTTACCCAGTGGATGAAAAGGTATGTGCCAAAAGAACAGCAGTCTTCAGTTGAGACTCTGGTTACCTCTATCAAAGAAGAGCATGAATCCCTCAATGCGGGCGAACGACGGATTGGGGGTTGACCAATGTTCTTGTAGCCAAAGTGCATCTCGAAGGACAGTTTCCATTGCTTGCAGCTATCCACTTCTGTCAAAGACTGAATTATTTCTACATCAATCAGCGTAAGACCTACTCAATATAATGGGCTTCAGAGGATCCTGTTATGGATACTAGCACAGTGGACAGTTTGTCGCATTACGATGAATTCACTGAGCATGATGTCTTCCAGTTTACGCAAAATTCGACAGTTATGTTCTGGTCATTTGGGTTTGAAACTGCGCCGAAGCTTTGGCTTCGCAATTTCCATGATCTTGTCATTTTTCCTGTTCGTCATTGTGAACGTCAACAGACACTACGTCCACAATGGATCTGGCGGTGGATTAACGTACGTCGTGATTTACGGTTATTGCAAGGTTTTGTACTCTCCCCTGCTGATCATTTTGCCCATTCCATTGTCCTTCTCGGTGGCATTTCTTCTTGTGAAGACCTTTCTGGACAAATCTATCTTTGTCCAATGCCCACAACCAGCGGGACAAGTACTTACTACGCAACATCAGGTCGCAGCTGCCTCAGTGGATTCAGTCTGAATATTCTTGGGGGTTAGATTTTCGGAAATCAACTCTGAGTAAAGGATGCATTTTGCCAAAACCAAGTCGTCAATTGGGAAAAGCTAGGCCCATTGTGGACTACTCATCCGCTTGGGCAAAGAAGTTGGGTGGCGCGGTCTCTACAGTTCTCATTGAAATTCTGAAGAGTGTTTTCAGATTCATTTTGGAATTCGAACATGTACACCATATCATTCATGGGATCACAAGACTTTTCTCCAGCGAGTCATTTGCGGAATCAGGCTATGTGTTTAAACACACAGACATTGCGGGATTTTACAACCGAGTGGAACATGGTCGTTGCTGCCGTGGAGTTTGTGATGTACACGTATGCATGGTATGCTATGAAAACAAAACAAGGATTAGATACGGTTCTACAAGCCCACATTTTGAAATTGGAACGAAATCTTCGCGTTTTTCAAGGACACTGGAGAGACAAAACGAAACAATATTTTCAACATAACATTGGGGCATTTACCGGCTTTAGCTCACTTTTGTTGGATCATTCGTACTTCACAGTCGCGGGCCAAATATTGCGGCAGTGCCGGAGGGCTAGTATGAACCCCAATTTGCTTTGTTGAGTGGTCTTTATGCTCGTCTCCGCTTGATTCACCATCATGTATTCCCCTGAGAATTGCAGACTGCTCAGATTCAAGATTTGCTGCTGTTTGCGACGTTTAATGCCATCTCAAAAAAATGATGCAGTGGTGTCGTAAAAAGGTTCGTGCGCTTTAGAATTTTGCCCCTCCGAATGAGGGGCCATGTGTGTGTGTGTAAGCTGCTAGTTGCATGCAGTATTAATGGATAATTCGTACTATCAAGCAGGGGGATCAGGGACGTTTGGCCTGGCCTGATCCAACGAAGCTCCAGCCATTCATCAGGATATGATTGAGGGACGTCTCGATCACGTACCTGCTATTAATAAGTTGGACTGTTGACTTCAGCTTCTGTTAACCGCCGTACTGTGTTTGCATCTGTTCGATTTGAATTTCAAGGGTCTGGATTTCTCAGCTTGTCAGGCCGTTTATTTTCAGGAATTTGCAAGGGGACATGAAAGTCATCCTTCTCTTCTTCCACATCATTTAACCTGCAGTGTGCGTGTGTGTGTGTTGTTTCACTTGTGTTTTTTGGCTCAAGAGGGCAACAAACGGCTGCTTCCAGACCTGATGTCAATACGTCTCTGAGCCAAACAAATCAAAAGCAGACAAAAAATCTTGAGATGAATGATCCATGTTGTCAAACATGTTTAACACCTCGCGGCCACAGCATTGATACACACAATCCGCCAGCTCAAGTAGCCCGTAGTTGCGTCAAGTACCTTCTAGCTCTTCACTAGCTGCTGCCCGCGACGCCAGTGCCATTGATAAGCGCGTCTATCCACGCATCTTCTGCTGCGAGTTTCTGGTTCCTCTGCATGGTTTTACATCGGGCGCTGTTGGCCCATGAGCTCTGGACCTAGAAGTTGGATCTCCGGATGGTTTGGGCACAACATTGTGACATTGTGGGATTGGCCATGTGCACATGTGCGCAGATCTAAACCAACCTACTCCGCACAACTCTCCTTGAATAAACTCCCCTTGAATGTTCAGTCTTCCAACAACCTCAAGGATATTGACGTATGGTTGTCAAAGCATGGCGACCTTGTTCAAAAACAAAATCAAAGCATACCATTCTCCCTTTGTAACTGCGCTTCCATCATTCTGTTCCTGGATCTGATCTTTTTTTCAACTGACGACCAACAAAAACAATAAGGGCTTGTCCAAGTCCAAACCATGATACCTAAAATCACATGGCCGATCATCAAATTATGTAAATGGATATGTCAGAACATGGTGTTTATACCCAAAATGTGTGACTGTTTAATACGGTTTATCATTGAACTCCCGATATTACCATGAAGTACTGAAAAATGGGGTACACACCATTTTCAGACATACCCAGATATCTAAATCACAGTGGCTATCCCGGTCCCTATTTTCTGGACGAAGCCATCTGGATTTCGAATTTCGCATGGTCGCTGGATTCTAAGCCATTGGGAAACCCTGTAAGTTGGCATAATGTAAATACTATGAAATCTTGATACATTTCGGTATCAGTGAATGTGGGGGGTTCTTAAAGTGGGGAATCTTCAAAACCACAGGATTTAATACGAAAACGATCTGATTTTGAACGATTTCGGCTACCCATATTTTAGGAAACCTGTGTGTGGACTGTTCTGTGCAGAGCGGATGACCATGGTGATATCATTTTTTGAAGTGGCTGAACCCTGGTTCTCATTGGTTAAGTTCACCACTTCTACCTTTGCCCGGGACGTTCCAAGTAACGCTCTTCCAACTCCGAAACGACCCCAGCGGTTGAGAGGCCCATGTAGCGAAACCTAGGCTGATCTAAGATCATGGCCAACCTTGGAGGATATACTTTGGAGGAAAACACTGTTTTTGTCCAAAGTTTGAGTTTGGACCCGGTTTCGATTCCAAGACATGCTTCTTTTTCAGCTGAACAAAAATTCGGACGTGGTATGCATATATATATATATAACGCCACAACATGTTTGTTCTTGGTTTGATCAAACTTGGGTATGATCAATTCCAGCGTGCTGAACAAGTTACTTTCTTCGAGTGATCCCCATCCTTACACACTATTCTGACATAGTTTCTGACATAACATCTGGAAGATTTTACGGCATATAAGCAGCAGGCCAGAGCAGCAGCAGGCCAGAAGGGAAGCAGGGCAGCAGCAGGGCAGCAGAAGGGCAGCAGCAGCAGTAGTAGCAGCAGTAGTAGCAGCAGTAGTAGTAGCAGCAAGTACAGCTGGCACGCAGGCACAGCAAGCACAGCTGGCACGCAGGCACAGCAAGCACAGCAAGCACAGCAAGCACAGCAAGCGCAGCAAGCGCAGCAAGCCCAGCAAGCACCAGGCCACTTCAGGTGAGTTTACAGCAAACAAAATCAGATAGAAGTCAATTTCAAATAGAAGAAGGGCCCCAAAAAGCCAATTTCAAATAGAAGATATTGCACATCCAAGAAATATGTTTTTTTTCAACATCATGTTGGGACCTCATGTCTTTAATATTTTACAGAATACTCTGACATTCTACCTGACATTCTTTCAGTCATTCTATCTGGCATATATTCCGACATTCTAACTGGCATCTTTTCAGGCAGTCATTCTGGCATTCCATCTGGCAGCTATTCTGACATTCTATCTGGCATTCTGACTGGCATTCTCTCTCACATTCTCTCTCGCATTCTCTCTGGCATGAATTCGGGCCGAAGCCCATTCCACAGCCTCCTGAGCTCGATATGGCGGTCGGGTCTAGGCCCAATCAATACCCCGCGATATAACCCTCGGGTCCAGGAGTGCCCACAGCATCCAGACGGGCAGAGATCACACAGTAAGGCGAGACGAGGAAGAGGAGAAGCAGTAGCACCTTCTAGAAAACCTGGCATGGGGGGAAAAAACTGAATCAACTTACCCAGAAACGGCTTCGGTGTCCAGTCAAGGAACGGTGCGAGGATCCGTGATCTTTAGTCCCTGAAACAGTTTAAGTTCGGTGTCCAATCAGCACGCGGTGGGCAAATAGGAAGCTCATGTTATTCGATTATCTGGTGGTGGTTTTAAAGCCACACCAGGAAAAAAAATGGGTTTGTCCACAACTCGAATTCTCGGCCAATTCTTTACACCTGACTTTAAGTGTGTGTGGCTCATTCAGGGCACAAGAAGAAATCGGTTTTTGCACTTTCCTCAGTAAGTTTTTCCATGGTTTCCCTGGGTACATAGAAGCAAGTTTTCCAAACAACTTAAGAAGGTGTATACCCTTGCTTCTGATTTTGCGTCAGGTGGAATGACTTAAAAAAATGCAGTCACCAACATTACATCCGACCTTCTCCGACCGTCAGAAACCCACTCTCATTGATCAACCTCCAATATTTCTGATGCTAAACCATGGTAAAGCCTATGATATCTCTCCAAAACGTTCATCAAATCCCAATGGCATCACCGTTTTTTGTTGCACAAGCCACTCCTCCTTCATCTCGGGAGCAAGCTTTCTGAATCTTATGGGAGGCGTCCTCGGAACGGACAGTTGTGTCCCATTGACAGGAGTTGGCGGGTTACATCCTCCAAATTGGATGGTTCACGTGACAGCAATATGTGATGTAACCCACCTATTGTGGAGGACACTAGCAATGGGTTTTCTATGATAAAACATCACTTACACCAAATTACATGGTTTAACCCTAGCAATGAGGAAAAATCGGGGTCAAGCGGTGCCCGAACAAAAAAAGCAAGGCCATGTTATATATTCTGGCAACCAAGTAGAATCTTTATCAATTTGGGAACTATAGTTCCTGCCATGCAGACCATGCTAATGATTTGGAAAGAAACCTTCATTGCTTGACTGTTATCGTTGTGCACGAAACTCCTATCTTTTGGTTTTTGCATGTCCAAAATCTGTGTGTAACCTCAACCTTTTTTTGGTCACAGTGATGGACCCCCTATTCTTGTAAAATGAGGCATGGCAATAGCAATAAACACTGACTTGCAATGCTCAAGTTTTGGGTGACACCTCGCCAACCAGGGATTGATCATGTCTTTATAGTTTCTGTTGGAAAAATCGCATGTCTGGTGAATTTCACCAGCCATTTTATTAAGATTCATGAGACATAACCCTCCTCTAATGTCTAATCTGGCCAAACTGTCGAGAATTAACAATTCCCTCTTACCTGGTCTCAAAATTAAAACGCATGGACAGCTGAAGCTATTGATGGTTAAATCCTCATTCCTTGTTGAACAGTGTTGTTTCCGACACCCCCCAGATACCAATGCAAAATTGGGGAATTGTGGAGGGTGCCAGCTGCCTCCCACCTCCAAGCTTGTGCCCAACAATTAGCGAACTTGGTTGGTTGCAACTGCTTTATGGTGAATAAATAAGTATAATATAGCATAATATTTCTGAATAATGGCGGTTATAATACGCTGATAAGTGTTAAGTTTTTTCAACCAACCAACAGAACTGGGGGGCGCCGCCACAGGTTGAAACCAACCACCTTATGCCTCAACTGAGGACATCATCACCATTTTCATCCTCGTGAAGCTCGTTAAACCAACCTAGATAACATCAATCAGCCACAAACCCCATGACATCCCCATTTTCTTGGTTACATAACCATTCTTGGATCTAGTGGGGCACCAACGTCTTCGTACCGAACACACAAACCCCAAGGCCCAACTGCCTTGAACCACACAAGCGGTTGATCAGCGACTGGCGGTTACCCACCTGGCCGAAAGAACGATCAGGGCACGTAGGAATTGGTGATTCTCTGGGAAGGGTTGACTAGAAGACCCGTAAACCCGTTGGTGAACTAACAGTTTGCTATGGAAAGTCACCGTCCTTTTTACATAAATTCAGCTGTATATGCATGGCAATTTCCAATAGCTAAGTCAAGTTCTTAGAGGCTCCATTAATGGCAAGTGACCCCATATGTCTGGAAAACTTCTGATATTTCTCAAACTAGATAAGTTTGGCAATTTGAGGATGATTTCACCTACTGACCATCCTCTATGGTGAGGTCAAATGGGGTTGCTAGTTGCTATAATTTAGCCAGTCCTTATGGCCAATCCATGTTAATCCCCTCCCCCAGGAACCAAAGATTGGTGAGGGATTGAAAACATATTTGTGACCATACAATTGAATTGGGTTATTATGGCTGACATACAAGTATGGACTGACTGTAAGGATGATTCCTACTAGCAAGTATGATTCCATCAGCAAAGATGCCAATACCGGTGACATCTGGTGACTAATCAGGATGGTTCTAACATCCTTACTAATCATCCTTCTAGTCTTCAATGGCTTACAAGCTGGGTAACTCATGGTTAGTAGAAGGATTTTGTTGATTCTTGTGACCCATTGATGACGAATAACGGTTGTAATCAAGAAACGCTTGGAACATGTTGTCAATGGGATCCGACGATCATCCCAGTTCGGGAAAACATTCCAGGGAAACCCGGCCATGAACTGTGGCCAATATGGGATGCCACAAAAGCCAAACGAGTGTTTGTCTGAAAATAGGATGACCCTAATTCCATGACGGTTAATCATGAATGGTCCTATTACCATGGCCAATTTTTGGTGATTCAACATTAAAAAAAAAACATGATTTTATACAATCACATAGATCCCCCTGTCCTAGTGGGTTCACTAGGGTTCACCTGGCTGATCTTGGATACGCCGCCTTTGTTTGGCAAAAAAATGAAAGTCTGCAGGTGGCAGCAGGTAGGGAAGCATAATGGAAAATTCCCAGCGCAAGGTTCTGAAGGCACCCTCAACACAAGCAGGGGACATGCAGTTGCTTTGGGAAACCCAGCTAGTTGGTTTATTGAAACATGGCAACTGGGAGCCTTCCGCAAACCTTGATCATCATGGTAAGACTTTGCGTCGGGGGTCTGCTTGCAACCACTCCGGTTTCATGAAAGGATTGATTTTCTTGGAATAAGTGGCCAGGCGTTCAGGGATGAGTGGCTTGCGGCTTGCGGCTAGTTGTCGATGGGGACGCTGAACCCATACCTTTGGGGCGTCGTCACAGGGCTAGGGTTGAATATCCAATGATTTTGAAAATTACGTACCATTCCCATATCCATTTTTTTCGGGCTGTGAAAAACATGTCATTTCTATCCGTGTCTGCCCATGTCAGCAAGGATAAATATGTGTCGATCCCCCATTGCCCCAAGTTCCGCCCAGGTCCGACCTCTGAGAGCCCGCGGATCTGCAGGTGTGCCTTAAGATCCGGAACCTGAGACGCGGGAGGAAGATGAAGGAAGGACCTGGAACCCGAAACAACCAGAAATAAATTGCTGGTTGGTGGCTGTAATCCATCCCAAAAACAATCTGGCTGAAAAATCATGTCTCCAAACAACCATATGTTATGTATGGTTTCATTACCACAGGAAAAGAACTATTTCTGGTACAACAAACGATACGAATGAATTGAATAAACCCTACATTTCCAAACACGTTCTGAAACTGTCCTTGGGTTGGTTTTGGGGTCCAAACACCGTCTCAGATGGTATTTGGATCACTAGGGAATCGACAAGAATAGGAAACAACTGAACAAAGAATAGGATTATTTTGCGAGGGAACATAAGGTTTATTAAGCGGTAGATATATCTAGAATTTAACTTTTCGAAAATAAACCAAATTACAATCAGGCGGCCTATGAATATCAACAGTTCTCGAAACATAATATTTTCATGTATTTTCTGAAAAAATGTAATCTATATACTTGCAAATTGGACTTTCCAGCATAATGTTAAGCTAAGCATCCCTTCCCCTCAATTTCCATAAAGGGGCTCAAAATGACTAGACCCGGGTGTTTGATGGGAATCGTCGAACTGTCGTGCCCCTGAATATATTGGAAATGTCATCATCAAACATGGCCCCCTCAACCATGAATCTCAAGAAACGGGACGGAACAAAACGTGGAACACCATGGGACTTTGGAATTCACCTCCGAAAATGGGGATTCAAAAGCATGTTGAGTATGCAAAACATGGGGATATGTTTTTACAGCATGGGGAAAAATAAAATCCATTCATTTTAGTCATTGAATACTGAATTCATCAAAAATCGCGAAGATTTAAACCATATGTTGCCGTTTTGAATGGGGGATGAACATTCGTAGTATCAAATGTTAGGACAGGGGCAGCCATCATCTGAAGCATTGGGCTTGGAATCACCAAAAAATGTTATAACGCTTTATGTTTGCCGTCGGCACAGCTCCCAGCGTAGATAATGAATTGCATCTTTCAACAAGATGCATGCGACGTGTTTCCCCTTCCGTGTGGGTATGGTGCAACTATTTAGTCTGGCGAGTTTCTGACTTACCACTTAACCAAAACAACTGCTGATCTGCAGCAAATCTGTCCTGCTTTGGCTCCAGTGCTTGCAGAGGTTGAAACTGCATGAACATGTTTGTAATTAATGGACAAACATGCAATGTCCATGGCCCACAGTAGAAGGAACCATAGATGGGATAGAAACAAAACCATGACGCAGACACATTTGAGTAAGAACTTGGGTGCCTAAGCCCCAAGGAAAAACGATATGAACCACGTAAACCCGAATCCCTCAAAGAAACATGTGTATCATGCAAAATCATGCAGGATCAACATTTACTTTGTTCGAGTGATCCCCACCCACTGACATTCTATCTGGCATTTGTTCGGACATTCCATTTGGCAGACGTTTTGACATCCCATCCGGCATTTTATCTGGCATATGTTCTGGCATCTATCTGGCATGATGTTTAGCATCTATTCCGGCATTTCTGATGGCATCTATTGTGACATCCATAACGTTGCGGTTCAGGTCCAGCGTTCACTGCATCCGGTACTCTGGGGTACAGGCATCCAGGCATGCCCCACTGCATCCTTGGATCCGTTGATGCCCACAGTCACGATGAGATGGCAGAGGAGGAAACGAACAGGAGAAGTCGGAGGAGGAGAAGAGAAAGGAGGAGGAGGAGGAGAGTTGCACCTTTGCCAAAATCTACAAACCCTGAGCTGGTAGGCGGGCAATGGGTAACCATGAAAATAAAGACTGTGAAGGGAACACATTGGAGCCCGAATCACGGAACACCCGACTTTTTGTTAGGTCGACAACCTGCAGATCCAGCAAATTAGCAGGCGCATCCACATCCTCACTGCCCCTCTCCAAATTTTGGGTTTCCCTACGGTCAGTTTCTGCCAGTTCCTCTCCTTGAAACCAATGACGCTGTACGTCAACAAGGTATCGATGATGTCCTGCCCCGCGACCAGGCAAACAGCCAAAGGCACCAAATTTGCTTGTATTGAACCTATCAAGACCTATGTCCTCACAAGGTTGGACAAATGCTTGAAATCGTCTCGTGCAAGCGGTTGGCGTTCGAGCTGGTTCATTATCAAAAAACAAGTGCTGCCAACGACCTGCAAGTTTACTGTTGACCCCTGGCCCATGTGCGCGCGCAAAACCAAAACATAGCCAAAACTTGCCTAGGGGCGCAAGGTTGCCAATGTTCGTGCCGTCACCAACCATCAGCGTGGTAACACCCACAATGCACAATCCGTAGACAATTCAAAGCAGTGGACCACTTTGCCATTCCAAGGTCCCATCATTCTTTCGCAACCTGCGCGACTGCATGCAGAGACAAAAAGCTTCGTACTTTTGCGTGCCGCCGAAGACACGCCCGAACCTCCAAAAGCACACTGGTGTCCGGAGCTCCATGTCGCTCAAACAACATAGTAATTCAAGATTTGATCGGTGGTTTCAGGCCACCAGAAAAACATCAATTGGGATCATTGTTCGAAAAGGTAAGAAAGCAACAAGCCATTGACTAGCCAGTTGCTGGCTAGATCCCCCATATTTGCTGGTTGCCCCAATCTGACTGGTAAACCCCCGCCAACCAATATATCCATATCTTTAATGGCTATATTCCCCGTATTGGTGCTGGTTGATTGTAACCACCCGCCCTTCTGTTCGATGTTTGAAACCAACAAATCAAACACTACTGAGCTGCCCACAGTGGTTCCGTCGCGATTTTTGATGGCGAAATCACCACTTAACTACCGGTTTCTGAGTTGACTCTTGGGAGTAGCCATGTCAGTTCAGAGAGTGCAGGCTGTGAAGGTTTTTTTTCCAGGGAGGTAACAATAGAGAGATGGGGTTGCTGTTCTCTTTTTGGTGATGGGGCATTTGGTCCCCCAATACATGGTAAAGCCAAAAATCATGTGCGCGATACATGCATACATACATACATGTATGTATGTACACGTGCACGTATATGTACAACAAAACATGTAGTATCAAATAATCATGAAACCACCATGTTTTCACCAGCAACATTTGGAAACTATCAATTGCTTGATGGTTGCCCTTTGGTCATCTACCCCGGCTGGCTGGAACACATTTTTTTGCAGTGGGAAAGCAACTCAGCATCATCACTTTCATGTGTGATTTTGCAGCACTCCACGTTTGATCCACAAAAGCAATCATCAAACCCGGCTTCGGTGAACATTGATTCTGTCAACTTAGATCCAAGTTCCAGGATTTGGCATTTGGGGGTTCAGCGAGGCATATCGGTATGGGTAAAGACATGGGGATATAACCCCTATAGTTATGGTGATATATATATATATATATATATACGGTTTCAATATATATATATATATATATGTATGTTTTGTATATAATAAATAAATAAATAAATAAAAATAAATAAATAAAAATAAATAAATAAAAAAACAAATAAATAAACAAATAAATAAATATATAAATAAATAAATATATAAATAAAAAATAAATATATAAATAAATAAATAAATATATTCAAAAACAACATAATATATATATATATATATGTATACATAAAATTTAGATTGTACGTAAGCTCACCGGAGAACCATCAAAAGAAAGTAGACCACACCTGAAAGCATGTAGCCTCAGCCTGACGTGTAGTGTTCCATGGTCATGGATGCAGCTGGAGCAGCTTCACTTGAGCAGAATTGGAATTTCCCGGGGGCGGCGATACAAACGGCAGGATCAGCGAGACGAAAGGACTGGTAACAGTAAGGCGAACTGTTACACTTTACGTAGACAAATTACCAGGTGAAAATGTGTGAATTCGGAAGTCCATTTGTCAGCATTCTCCCTAAAGAGGGTTCCCTCACTTGGGTCCATGGCACCATGTCGGAGCCACCATGGAAATCACACTCGAACAGAACTGGATCATTCTAGTGATCCGTCGGGAACTGAATCCCACAACGTGTAATTAAACAAGATTATTGATTCTGCAGGTACCTCAAAAGGACGTCTCCCTCTGATATCACTGTGACATCTGGCCGTCTTGGTGGCACGGGAACCAGAGTCACACCTGTGCCCTGCATTTACTGAGAAAAATGAGAATTTTTACATCCCTCACACACACACACACACGCACTAGACAAGAACTGGATCATTGGAGTGATCCGTCGGGAACTGAATCCCGTAAAACCTGAAACAAACATGAATATATCATATTAAATTATATATATATATAAATATATACGTATGACATCGTATGACTACGGTGGCCACCGGCTGCAACTCAAATGCGCCCAGGTGCACCACCGAAGTCCTGCGTGTACCTTTACACGAGTCCTGGGGAGGTGTCTTCGTTGGTTTTTGAACCCCCCGGGACCCCGGTGACTCCCCGCTATAGTCAAAAAGAAAGTATAAGCAGAAGTTTTACATGTCATGAACTCAAAGTGGGGGCCAGAACGCCGGCTGAAAGAAAACAGTTATGCAAACAATCAAAAAACCGGGATTATCCACACTAAAGACGCTTGCTGAAAGGATGCTGAAGCCAGCGGCGTTGCGACTGCTGGCGTCCTGTTTGTTTAGCTTGCCCCGGATGTCCAAACCTGCATTGCAGCCAGGTGCAGCGGAAAAGAAGTGGATTGGCAGGAAAAGTCACAACCATTGTTTTTTTGCTCGTGGAGATGGGTTTGAAGGGATGCCCCAAAACCGGCATTTCAACGGAGAACATTTTGATAAAGTATGATAAAGCATTTGAAGGCTCAAAATCATAAACCACAAAAAACATTAGGACAAGCGGTAAACCAATTAACAATGGACACCCCAAATCGGGATGGAAAACTGGATGACTTCATTTCATACAGTTCAAGCCCTTTACCAGTTATAAATAGTTATCCATGGTTGTAAAAAGGATATCATTCCATAAATTGGGTTTTAACAGACTTACAACTGGTAAAGGGCAATAACATGCCATAACTGTAAATGATTGACTTTATCATTCATTTTGGAAGGTGAACATCGCAAAAGAGTGTTGTGAACTCTTGCAGCTTCTGACGAAATCTCCTCAACGAGCAGATTTCGCCAGTTGGAGGTTCAACTGTACAAAAAACCACCAGGCGAAAGTCCCCAAAACGTACGCTGTAAATGTGAACATATCAGGATCAGATAGGCTCAGTATCCATGTCTGTTGATAGAATCTACAGAATTTGTTTCTGCTGAAAGACCTCCTTTTTCCTGGGAGAATCTCCATTTTTGTTGGTTCGATGCCATGTTCGCTGTCTGGTCTCGTTGATGAGATCCCAATCTAAAGGGTGAAATCTTCCAACACCCTTCGTCCCACGGATCGACTCAACGACTCAACGCTGGGCTGCACCTAGCTGTTCGGCGCGGTCCTGTGTCAAGTTCTGGAAACAAATCTTATTGCTGAAGGGCATGTTTAAAATGGATAGATATTTAAAAAACAAAACATATCGAAGGTTTTGGGTTGAACATGGAGCTAGCTAAAGCAGTCACATAGCGGAAGGCATTCCAACTTGCAAATATTGCACTAATAACAAAAAGTCTTGCTGAAATATCTCGACTACCTTAAACAATATACTTTAAACATGTTAGAAACATATGCGGAATATTCTGAGCTATGATGGGTAATACCCCTGGTAAATCAGATGTTTCAACTTCCATAACGGGTAAGCATGGGTAAACCACATGCAAGAGAGGCCCCGGCACTTATGGGTTGGCTTGTGTTGATCCAACCAACTAAATGGATATCCACCATAAACCCAACAATTAAGCTAGTTATGAACCCGCTTTGCTGAATTTGGGCCAGTTGTGCATGATTCACTCATGGGCATTTAAATGATTTTTGGAGCATGTCGGAACCACAAGTGGCTGAGATAGTGAAATACAAAATGGATAATGAATCAGCAAAATACAATAATGATGAGCAATAGTAGGTGATGTGAACCAACAATACTTGTATTTATGTTAGGCGGCAACCCTTTGGAACAGCCATCCCATTTCGATGTATAGCAGAGTATAATGCTGTCTTTTCCACTCTCTATGGCACAAAATGAGAGCAATTCAACTACCCAACCGCGGTTTCCACAACCAACCGTAATGTGAGGGTTTCCCTAAAAAAAGGGGACCCAAACATCATCCAGCAGTGCTCATGTTTAAGAATGAAACACATTATTCGGGGTACTCCAATTTTGAGGAACACACACACATATATATATATATATATTGTTATATATATATATGTATAATGTACGGATTCTATCACCATCTTTGTTGGCCAAATTGCAATACCATATGGGTTTCATCGTTTTTACATCATTTTTACCAGTCCGAGATCCTGGTGAAGAATTAAGGATAGTCTTCACCGTTGTTTCGTTGATTATACGGCCACAATGACGATGATTCGGGAGTTCACTCCCTAGTCAAAGCTCCATTTACGTCGATGATTTGTGGAGCAAAAAACAACTTATTTTTCCCCGCATCACTCTGAGGCCCACACGAGATCTCAAAGGAAAAGCAACATAAATCACGAGTGTGGGAATCAAGACGCAAGATGATTGAATCAAGTGAAAAAGGGTACCCGCGAAGAGAACCGAGATCGATACTAATCGAATGCTGTAGGAGTGCCAGAGCACTCTACAAACTAAACTTAACCAAAGAGAACCAAACACGAAGAGGGGAAGAAGGATTGAAGCTTCCACAACATCCACTTAGCCGGCCGAGATGGAAATCTTTCAAGGAGTTTGCATGCTTGAAGTCAGTGACTTGTACACCTTTCAGAACGGTCAATCGTTGAAATCGAAAACGAAATTGGCAAACGCGCCGACGCAAATTTTGAGTGACCTGCCATTCCGGGAGATGAGGGAATCGACTCGCAAAATCGAGAAGCATCACAGCCCACGTGACTTTCGGGCCCAGCATGTCATTTGTGAATGGAACTTTGGATTGTGGTTTTAAAATTATACCCATAAAAATCGGCAAACTGGGGATGGCGGATCAAATCATATTGCTTTACCCATATTCTCCCATTGAAATGCACATTGGGGATACCGGAGAGCGCTGTCCTTCAGCTCTGGTCTGGTCAGCTTGGACAATATCGCGACGTTGAACACCTGACACGTGGAACATATCAGCAGGGCTAAAGCAGCGAAGATACTGCTAGGAAGGACCTATATCTGTTTATCTATCAGTTTCTTCATCTGTCTATTCACCTATTAATCCACCAATTCCTTATCTTTATATCTATCATTATCTATCTTGATATCAATCCGTCCGTCCATCTATCGACTTGGCTTCTCTCGATCTATCTATATCGGTATATAGGGGTCTTTCAAGGTCTTTCTATGTATGAATATATTCCTATCTTTCTATCTAGCCAGTGATGTATATTGCACGGTTTCTGTATCATACTGCATTAAACATACAGTATGGACCACAAAATCACAGCTGAATCTGTGGCATTCAGTGATTCGTTTAGCGTTGAAATTTCACGGATGTTCTTGCGACCTGAATCGAAAATGGGGGGCTGGATGTCCATCTCCCCTTTTTCGGAGGTCACCAGGTAGACCGATTTTCATTCCAAAGGACGACTAAGAACGACCGAATATTTAAACACTCGAAAAAATTAGGATGAGTGCTAAACATATGCTAAACTATCGATACTTAATATCGACTTCATCTGTGAAATTCAATGTCTTTTTACTTTCAGAATATTGAAGACTGTCGTTTGCAGCCCATCCCGACATGGAAGGGGATATATACCCCACAAACCATCGACCATCGGATTTTGTGTTCCTTTCCGGGCAGCCCAGTCGTGGAACGGTTAATGATTGATTTAAGATTGAAGGCATCAATACATTTTCATGTGTGGATAATTTGAGCATATTGTTTAACATGATATAATGTGGTATACAGATTAGCGTGGGGATACAGAATTGTGTCCACAGACTCCAAAATTATTCTGTATCTTTGGAAGTGATCGAGGGTACAGTTTTGTGTCCACAGGATTTTGGTGTAAGTGTTTTTCCACTTTTTTGTTTTTTAAGTTTTAAATTGTTTTAAATTATTTTCTACTTTTTTGCTCAATTATTTTAAATTGATAATTAATTAGCATTTTAATAAATATATAATATTAATTTGGCTTTTTAATATATATATATATTCATTTTTTAATTTAACAAATTAACAAATTTAAACATTACATTTTATATATACATATATATATATATATTCAATTTTTAATTTTACAATTTTAAACATTATATTTACTTTATAATTAATTGTGTCAGGATACATTATTGTGCCTTGGTCTTGTGACTGGGGTACACTATTGTGTCTTGGTCTTGTTTCTGAGCTTTCATTTTTTTAAGTATTTTAAAGTTTTGTTTTTTACTTTTTATTTCCCATCATTGAAATTTTCCAGATGCCTCCCACAGAAAATAAGATCCAGGTTCACAAAAGTATGGGGATACACTATTGTGTCCAGCTGCTTTCCTGAGGTGATGATTTTGATTTTTACAATCATTTCCTTTACCTTTTCCTTTGCTAAAGTTTTTTATTCTTTTAATTAATTACTTTCTTAGTTTCTTTCATTTGAAATTCTCAGAAATGCCCAGTTTCCCAAAGTATATGATGCCTGATTAAAACCCAATTGAAAAACATCACTCAAACAATTTTTCAAGGGGGTAGTCCATGAGCAACCCTGATACACAATAGTATTGTTTGTTTGGGGAGTACACTATTGTGTCCAGCTGTTTCCTGGGGTGATTTTTTTCAAACAATCCCTTTACCTTTTCCTTTTCTAAAGTTTTTCTTTTAGTTGCTAAATTTTCTTAATTAATTTCTTTCATTTGAAATTCTCAGAAATGCACAATTTCCAAAAAAAATATGATGCCTTATTAAAACCCAATTAAAAAACATCACCCAAACAATTTTTCAAGGTGGTAGTCCATGAGCAACCCTGATACACAATAGTGTGGTTTGTTTGGGGGTACACTATTGTGTCCAGCTGTTTCCTGGGGTGATTTTTTTCAAACAATCCCTTTACCTTTTCCTTTTCTAAAGTTTTCCTTTTACTTCCTAAATTTTCTTAATTAGTTTCTTTCATTTGAAATTCTCAGAAATGCACAATTTCCAAAAATATGTGATGCCTCATAAAAACCCAATTAGAAAACATGGTAACGGCGTTGATAAGAGGCCGTGCAGTGGTGTAAGATCGACATTCCATCATAATTGTTCAATTTCAATTTTGTGAGGGTTTTTGTTAAACATTTTCTTCGTATCATGTTGTTTTGAATGAGCTTAAAACCACGTAGTGTTCACCGAAAATGTTGATTTTTGAGGGTTTTACCTCATAAAATGGCATTTTTTAATGACAACCCTTGTTTCCGAAACTTTGTGTGACATGAATATTGACCTTTTAAGGGATTCACAGGCACAGCTTTGCCAACTTTTATACATTCCTTGCGAGCTGTCCCAGCTTCTCGAGCACCTGTGGGCCGGCATGCTTTCTCCAGACCGCAGACCACAGGTACTGCCACAGACTTTGGAAGTCTTTGCGGGCATCTTTATGAGTGTGGAGCTGTCGAGGGAGTGGCTTCTTCAACCAGTCCCAGCGCCGATCCAAATTCTGTGTGCCAGCCAAAGAAGAAGCGCAGGGACGTGGTTTGCGACCTAAACCTTTCACAAACTCACCACGATTGTGTTTGACTTGTTCAAACTTTAATCGTTTGCCAGGCACTTGCTGCTTTGCAGCCCCTTGCATGACGTATGTGTGGAAGTGCAAGAGAAACCTAGCAGTAGCGTAGCATGACGATGCATGACGTATGTGTGGAAGTGCAAGAGAAACCTAGCAGTCGCAAAGAACGTTAACATCCCCCCCTCACCCCCCCCACCCCCCACCCTCCCCCCAATGACAAGAAGAACACAGAAAAGAAAAAAATGAAGACAGCACACGGCCCCTTAACAGCGCCGACACCAAAAACATCACTCAAACAATTTTTCAAGGGGGTAGTCCATGAGCAACCCTGATACACAATAGTATGGTTTGTTTGGGGAGTACACTATTGTGTCCAGCTGTTTCCTGGGGTGATTTTTTTCAAACAATTCCTTTACCTTTTCCTTTTCTAAAGTTTTTCTTTTACTTCCTAAACTTTCTTAATTAGTTTCTTTCATTTGAAACTCTCAGAAATGCACAATTTCCCAAAATATATGATGCCTAATTAAAACCCAATTAAAAACATCACCCAAACAATTTTTCAAGGTGGTAGTCCATGAGCAACTCTGATACACAATAGTGTGGTTTGTTTGGGGGTACACTATTGTGTCCAGATGCTTCCTGGGGTGATTTTTTTCAAACAATCCCTTTACCTTTTCCTTTTCTAAAGTTTTTCTTTTACTTCCTAAATTTTCTTAATTAGTTTCTTTCATTTGAAATTCTCAGAAATGCACAATTTCCAAAAAATATGTGATGCCTCATAAAAACCCAATTAGAAAACATGGTAACGGCGTTGATAAGAGGCCGTGCAGTGGTGTAAGATCTACATTCCATCATAATTGTTCAATTTCAATTTCGTGAGGGTTTTTTTAAACATTTTCTTCGTATCATGTTGTTTTGAATGAGCTTAAAACCACGTAGTGTTCACCGAAAATGTTGATTTTTGAGGGTTTTACCTCATAAAATGGCATTTTTTAATGACAACCCTTGTTTCCGAAACTTTGTGTGACATGAATATTGACCTTTTAAGGGATTCACAGGCACAGCTTTGCCAACTTTTATACATTCCTTGCGAGCTGTCCCAGCTTCTCGAGCACCTGTGGGCCGGCATGCTTTCTCCAGACCGCAGACCACAGGTACTGCCACAGACTTTGGAAGTCTTTGCGGGCATCTTTATGAGTGTGGAGCTGTCGAGGGAGTGGCTTCTTCAACCAGTCCCAGCGCCGATCCAAACTCTGTGTGCCAGCCAAAGAAGAAGCGCAGGGACGTGGTTTGCGACCCAAACCTTTCACAAACTCACCACGCTTGTTCAAACTTTAATCGTTTGCCAGGCACTTGCTGCTTTGCAGCCCCTTGCATGACGTATGTGTGGAAGTGCAAGAGAAACCTAGCAGTAGCGTAGCATGACGATGCATGACGTATGTGTGGAAGTGCAAGAGAAACCTAGCAGTCGCAAAGAACGTTAACATCCCCCCCTCACCCCCCCCCACCCCCCACCCCCCCAAATGACAAGAAGAACACAGAAAAGAAAAAAAATGAAGACAGCACACGGCCCCTTAACAGCGCCGACACCAAAAACATCACTCAAACAATTTTTCAAGGGGGTAGTCCATGAGCAACCCTGATACACAATAGTATGGTTTGTTTGGGGAGTACACTATTGTGTCCAGCTGTTTCCTGGGGTGATTTTTTTCAAACAATTCCTTTACCTTTTCCTTTTCTAAAGTTTTTCTTTTACTTCCTAAATTTTCTTAATTAGTTTCTTTCATTTGAAATTCTCAGAAATGCACAATTTCCCAAAATATATGATGCCTAATTAAAACCCAATTAAAAAACATCACCCAAACAATTTTTCAAGGGGGTAGTCCATGAGCAACCCTGATCCACAATAGTGTGGTTTGCTTGGGGGTACACTATTGTGTCCAGATGCTTCCTGGGGTGATTTTTTTTCAAACATTCCCTTTACCTTTTCCTTTGCTAAAAGCTTTTTTTCTTTTATGGTATTTCTATGGTATTACTATTGGATTTCTATGGAATTCCTATGGGATTTCCATGATGTTTCTATGATATCCCTGGAGCATTTCTATGGGATTTCTAAAGGGATGCTATGGGAGTTCTATGGTATTCTTATGGGATTTACATTGGATTCCTATGGGATGTCTATGGTATTTCTATTGGGTTCCTATGGAATTTCTATTGGATTCCTGTGGGATTTCCAAGGTATTTCCATGATGTTTCTATGATATTTCTAGGGATTATTATTGGAATTCTCATGGGATTTCTTTGTGGTTCCTATGCTATTCCATGTTATTTCTATGATCTGTCTATGGGATTTCCATTGGATTTCTATGGGATTTCCATGGTATTTCTATGGTATTTCTTTGGGACTACTATTGGATTTCTATGGGATGTCGACGGTCTTTCTATGGGATTCCTATGGATTCCTATGGGATTTCCATTGGATTCCTATGGGATTTCTATGGTATCTATTGGATTCCTGTGGGATTTCCAAGGTATTTCCATGATGTTTCTATGATATTTCTAGAGGATTTCTATGGGAATTCTTATGTGATTTCTTTGCGGTTCCTATGCTATTTCATGTTATTTCTATGATCTTTCTATGGGATTTCTGTGGGATTCCTATGATATTTCTATGATTTTTCTATGGGATTACTATGGGATGTCAATTGAAAGTAAATTGAAATCAATTGAAAGCAATTAATTTGAAATAAATTGAAATCAATTGAAAGCAAACTGAAAGTAAATTGAAATCAATTGAAAGTAAATTGAAATCAATTGAAATCAATTCAAAGTAAATTGAAATCAATTGAAAATAAATTGAAATCAATTGAAAGTAAATTGAAATCAATTCAAAGTAAATTGAAATCAATTCAAAGTAATTTGAAATAAATTGAAAATAAATTGAAATCAATTCAAAGTAAATTGAAATCAATTGAAATCTATCATTTTTTTCTATTCCACACTATTGTGTACCTGGCCCCTTGTTTTTTCCACACTATTGCGTATCTAAAATTTGTTGGGGGGGACCCCCCTGTACGAATCTGTATCCTACATTACATTACAAATACCCGCTGGTGATCAAAATAGCGAACTTGAAAATCAACATGTTCAATAACTAAATCATTGTGTGTATCATCTTTCAATGGTATTTTTCATGTATGAAAAATGGCCAATGTTCATCATTTTCCGTAGCTTTTGCTGTGAAATCACCATGAAGGTCCATCATAACATCCTCCATAAATGGGGGGTACCCAAGAGCTGGATGGTTTATTTCATGGAAAATCCATGACAATCCCAATGAAAAATGGAAGATGACTGGGGTACCCCATTTTAATACCATTAATGCCATTTAGGGGTACCTCATTTATTTTAGGAGCACCCCCCCAATACTAACATACCTACAATGTGAGGCCCCCAAGATAGCGTTCAGTTGGTTTATAACTCCAATAACTATGGCTTATGGTACGCAAATAACGAACTAGTTAGTGGATGTTACTGGGGCTTATCTAAACCAACTTAGCTATCTTGGGGGCCTTACATTGTATAAAATCCTATTAAAAAAAATGGTGATTTCAGGAAACCCTCTCCATAGCTCTCTCTTGCTTCACCTCGTCAGAAACGTCCACTCGAGTCAGCCACCTTCGTCTCTCCTGTCGTGCAGTCGGCGAGACAACCTGTACCCTTCGGTAAACTAACATAGCTATTGAAAATGGCCATTGAGTTCGTTGATTTACCCATTAAAAAAACGTGATTTTCCATAGATATGTAAACGTTTACAAGAGGATAGCAAACACTTAGAAGACTGTCTCTGAATGTTCAAATTGTAATACACCCCAATTTGTTATACTATGTTATACCACTACATACATATATATATATATACTATCTATATATATATATATATATTTGAGATATATATTTAAGATACAAAGGTTTAGGAAGGTTCAGGCACCTTTTCTATGAGCATCACTTTTGCAAACTCACTCGTCAGTATTTGGATATTGTTCGTTAAATTGTTATCATAGTGTTGGTTCAAAATATAATAAACAATTGTGATAATATGTAATAAATGCAATATATGTAAGGTGTAGTTTGAAGCCAAGAAGCAATAACGCCAGACTGGAAACAAAAACACAAAATAAATCAAAGACGTCACCAGCAGGCGCAACTTTTGTGTCACTTTCTGATATACTGATATACCTTCTGGCATGTCTTCCTCTGCAGTGAATTAACGATTCCAGTGTGTCTCTGCGCCAAATTGGCGTCCAGTGGCGTCCACCTTCCTGGCTGTCAGCAGTGCCAAATCTGCCAAAACGCCCAGGGAGATTGCTCGAACGACGACAAGCCTGCAGCAAACGCTGGCAGCCCGCAAACAGATCTACTTGTAGTTACTTGCAATACACAACCTTGATGTTGTGCCCCATTAATTGCTCAAATGCTGAAACAACCTCCTATTAAGCCACAAGAAAACCCATCCAACTACCCTGCAGTAAACATCTGACACACGGATACAAATGGACAAAACCACCGCTTGTATATATATATGATATAATATACGTATATATATATATATATCATTTCCTTTTTCCAACATCTATGTGGATCTGTCTGAACATTGGATACCCCATTCCTTCCACTGGTCAATCAATATCATCACCATCAAAATGATGGTAGCCTTGGGTATACAACATGTTTTATTGCACCATATTGCACCCATACAAGTATCATAACCTTTCAAAATCCCTCTATCATTCCTTTAGTGGTTGGTTTATAGGGATTTCCCTAGTGGATTAGTAGAATCCCCAATATATGAAGGGTAGAATAATCCCCGAACTAATCCCCGAACCAACAGGGGGTTTGAACACTGCTCCAATGTCTCAAACGGCCTCCCGTCCACGTGGCGTGGCGTGGAGGGGTCCTTACTGAAGCGATTCAGGGCCGCGTCAAGGTCTTCGTCGCTCCTGGCAGACGTGGCCGAAACATGGAGGTTGTAATACGGTGTGGTTTCAATGGGGTTATACAGTTATAAAACAACTATTGGATTGTACATGGTTGTACCAATTTATGATGTAATTCAAGGTAAACAAATATAATTTAATGTGATTAATCAACTGTTACCAAGACTATCTTTTGATGGTATCAGTAGTTTTCGCAGAAAATTATGGCAATGCAAACTGGGGAAATATGGAGATACCATCGGATCTTCAACCAACAATGTGTCGGTGTGTCCTCAAAAGAATCAGCAATTCTATTTGAAAGCATGATGATCAATCAGTATCAATCAGTGGATTCTGGGGGCACCCCATTTCATGCAAACAAAGACAAACCCATATTATGTTTCGACAGTGTTTTGACCATTGATATCTAAGCTTCGCTTCGCCGCTGTTTCTGAGAAACCCAAACAGTCTTTCGATTCCTCTTGATGCACCGCATTAAGGTAACGAAATCTCTCAGTTAACTGTTTTTTTAGACTGCAGTCTTCCAGGTCAAGTTGAACCAGGTCAAGTTGAAGCAGTTCTTTCACCGAATCTTCGACAAGGAACGTGCACTCAAAATTACTCGCATTCTTACTCGCTTTCTGAAATGCAATGCTAAGATGCTTTATTGTAGTGATATGGTGTTGCTGAATTGAGAGGAGTATGGATTTTAAAACAATTTAGTAAGATGATATTTGGGTGCAATTTTGACCTACAAGCGTGATGTTTTTTTGTATTAGCCAATTCCAATTTGATGCGCGCATTATGTTTCCACCACTGTTTTGAAGGTGGTTATGAGTCAATCTCTGGGATCTACAACAAATGGGTCTGAAAATGTCGCAATGCAAAAATTGCCGTTTTACTAGGAATAGTTAACAATGATTCACCAGATTTCACCAGTAGGTTTAGGGATAGCCTATTTTCATCTATGTTCATATCCGTATTTTCAGTCACACCAACAAACCTTCCGTTGATGAATTGAGGTTCCCACAACGCCGGTGTATGCATCGTTGTCTCACCTTTTACCTGGCCATCCGCGATTTCTTTTGGCGTTTCTGATTGGATTTAGCCCACAAGAATGGCGGCTCGCAAACCCAAAAATCATGTTGGATGTTGCAAACAAACATAGACAAGCTGAGTGAAACTTGAGAATTGGACCAACAATGTGGATATTAATCAACAATCACGCGGAAATTTTCTGGGCAAAGAACGCTGATGTGGATTTGGTTAACATGCTGGCGTTGCTAAAGTTGGCAAACTAACCAATGCATGGTCGAGAGGGCAAAGGAAACAGCCGGGCTTGAATTTAATGCCCGACACTAGGTGAACGGGTGGATATGGGTTCGTCTGAAAATAGAATACCCCTAAATCTACTGTTAAATCATCGTTTTGCCTATTAACATCTCCGACGTGTCAATGTCGGAGGGTATAGTCCAATTTTATACACACCCACATGTGTTGACAAACTACATCGAGTTCAAGGGCTTCACAGCAATTCCATGGAGATCTTCCACTCAGACCTTGAGGTACTGCTCTCGGAAGCTCTGTAAATCCTGCCCGTGGCTCATGGTGACCCATGGGCACCACTGTGAGCCGTGTAGGGTCATGTGCACCTCGAAAAAAACCAATGAAATTGCCATGTAAACTGATCTCCTTCAGGAATAAAACAACCGTCAACTTTTATGGGTTTTGAAGCAGGGATGGGGTGGAATCACTGACCACTCAGCCTTTGCGAAATTTTCATCAACCCTTAAACCACAAAAATAGTGTGGATGGAACCCGGGTCGAAGAATTTGGCAGCTTAGGGAAACTGGAAGGTAAGACAATGCAGGTTTGAAACATGTATAGTATAGCGACGGACTTATACTTAGAACCAAAATATATATATATATATATAACTAAACAAAAACACACCTTATATACTTAGAACCTTTTTGCTTAGAACCCACATCCTTTACTTAGAAACACCATGTACCAAGTAAAGTTGGGTGCATGTGGGCTATGTTTTGGCACATTTTGCAGGGATAATCCTGAGGTGGGTTGTATTTTTTCCAGCCAGTCCTGTTGTTTCTTGTTTTGAAATCGACAATCCGTACGCAAACAACAACAACAACAACAACAACAACAACAACAACAACAAACAAATTCCATTTTAGTATATAGGAACAAGAAAAGGTCGACATATGTGGTTGTCGTCTCATACAACGTTCGTTCTGGTTCAAAAAACTCTATTTAATGCTTAATCATCCACTTAGTATATCCATATGGCTCACCAGTTCTACCCCATAGTAAAGGTAAAACCCCAATAATCGATGGTTAAGTTTTGTCTTGATTTGCTTTGTAAGTCGCTAAGATTTGCCCATCAATTCCTATGACATTGGTAAATAGTGGTCGCCCTGCAGCTAAACTACTGTAACCACAATCAATCAGAGCAACAAGGAGCATCTTAACCCAAGGTTAACATCGCCGAGTGATTGGATTTCCTACAGCAAAGCAGGAGAAAAGGCCTTTTAGCTAGTATGCATCCCCATCCCCATCCATAGCCAGTGTTTAAGCACATCCCATGACATCCCAATCATGTTTCTTATTTGTTGTTTATCCCGTTAAATGTGTTGCATACATCACCATATCAATTTGTAGCTACTGCTATCTATAATAAAATATAAAAATAATAACTATTTTGAAAAAATAGTTAGAATATTAAGATTGGGCTAGTAAACTCCTAATCCAATGATATTCCCCATTCTGTTCCAACAAAAATACATGGCCAGTCTGACATAATGGACATGTTTGCCGGGCCTCGCTTGGTAAACATAACAGTTTGATACAATTTGTACCAAGCACACCGAGTTGATCCACATTCAATTTTCGTCCAGTACATGTCCGTGGTTGTTGAATGGCAAATACAGTAGTAAGTAAGCCAATAGTTATAGTTATATTAGTTCTATCCTTTGGTTATATAGTTACATAGTTCTATCCAATATATAATCTAAACTCTTGGTTATATAGTTTTATCCCATCATAATCCCATTATCATCCTACTGAAACGATAATTTCAACAACCAGGCGCCAACCCCACGTTCACCATCCAAATAACACATCCAAATAATTTAATCATAATGTGGTTAAAACAATAATAAACCATCCCCCAAACCACCATAAATGGGTGGTATGGTTACCATTCCCAGTCATGGATAGTTTATAGCATTGTTTTGACCACATTGGAATCATACACTTGTCACCCGATGAACAAAAACACTGGCCACCGCGGCGAAAAAAAGAACGTACGCGGGATTCGTGGTGCGCAAACGTAGGGCCGCAGCAAACCAGTGCCAATCTTAGATGCCCTGCAAAAAAAAAAAAAACTTAGCTGGTGAGCGTAGATCATCCCATACCAAAAGACTATTTTGGATTAGTTTCTACCGTGTTCTACCTATCTAAGATTAACCTAGCATGGTGGATTGCAAATGGTATTGATTATTTATATAGATTTATTTAAAATTTACCACATTGATACATGATATTGACATATTGACTATTGTTAACAATAATCTTGGCTGGTAAATGGTTGATAACCATGGAACTATAACTATTCAACTAAGCTTATATATAGTTATATATCACATTTTCAGCCCACTTAGAACTGGTATTTCGGGCCATCACCTGGTATTTCGGATGACCGAAACCAGGCTCCTGGAGCCACAACTCATCAATGTCCAAGCCCTGCAATCGCTCGAGCTCCCTCTGCGCCTGTGCGCCAGGCTTGGCTGGAGAAAAACCCATCAGAGGAAAGATGGCAGAACTCACTGGATTGGTTTAAGGGAAAACTTTCAGGAAACCATGGTTTTTACCATTAAATATAGAGGTTTCCTGTAAATTTTCCCATAATCCAATTCTATGAAGAACATGAACATAGAAAATCATGATGGACACATATGGAAACAAGTGGAATATCTGACTTTTAAGCATCACAGAGCTGAAAAAAAACTATGGCCATCCCATCATTGGGAATCCGGGGGATAGCCATCTCCTTCCATGGAACTATGACGCATGTTTTGGGTACAAATATGGTGAAACATGCTGCTTTTCCTATGGACTATAACGATCCAAACAATGAGCAATGGAAACTGGGTTCCGAAGTTTCGGTATACCCTCATTTATAATTGTTCTACTGAGAAAATTAGGTTTTAGACCACCACATTTTGGAGTGTCTTATTTTAAGCCGAACTCAAATATGAAAATAGATCATCAGGGAAATTTTAAGCGGACGGGTGCTGAAATAGAACCTGGTCAGAAGGGCAACAGATGCCGCGGAAAGACGAAGGACCGCCATTTTGCCACACTCCCCTTAACAGATGGAGGTCCAGGCGTTGAAGGATGACTGTGCCATTGAACTTGAGGAATGTAATTCTGAGTGCCCCATCCTGAAGTGGTTCTTGACTTTCCGGTGGCTGGGAAGTTCATGGGGTGCAACTCCTTTCCACAAGGGGATTTTGCTAAGTCCACAATCATGGGTACGTTTGGATCAGAACGGGTTTGGATCCGCGAAAAATCAAAAAACCACTTGGAAACCAAAGATTGATTGGTCATTGTGAGGCGCGGTCAAGAATACCGAGCTCCTAGTGGTTGGGACGGGTCTAGAACTCCCAATTGAGCATGGTTCACTGACATTTAAGAAAAAACAATATGGCTCTTTAATCAACTCCATTTAACCACTAATAATAACCCAGATGTTCAATTTGTTTATATAATTACATGATAATTACAGTTTAAATCATCCTAAATCCCATGGTTCAATCTTTATTTTCTCCATCAACAATTTTATTTGAAGCGTATAATACATGGGTATTATAGCCCATTTGAAGACACACCTGGTGTCTCCTGGTTCTGCACAGAGATGCCCGGATCTATTCCAAACGGGGCCCAACAAGTCATAGCTGGATGATGCTGGATGTTGATTCCACAATAAACAAGTAAATTCATGGTCATACTTACCCTCTGGTAAACGTTTACATAACTATGTGGAAAATCACAATTTTTAATGGGTAAATCAACGAACTAAATGGGCCATGGCTTCAATAGCTATGTTAAATTACCAGAGGAAAAATTGGAAAATCTGAAAACATGATTTAGGGCTAGCCCCATGACTTAGCAAACCTCCAACTCCGAGCTGAAAAAAAATGAAAAAATGTTCTCATGCACCATGGAGCATCGCCATAGCCGCACCTGTTGAAGTTTTTCTTCAAACTTCTGAGCCTCACTGGGCCACACAGAACGCCACCAGGAGATACTTTGGAGCGTTAAACATACTTTTGTTCTCAATGTAGCGTTAAAATCATCGTTACACTCTGGTTATGTCAAAATAGCTATTGAAAATGACCATTTATAGTGGATTTACCCATAAAAAATGGTGACTGTCCATTGCTATGTTAGTTTACCAGAGGGTATCATTATCTGCCTATCTGCTATTGTCAAAGGTCTTGTAGTAGAAATATGATAATGAAACACATCATGATCCATCATTACCATGCATATCTGTGTATATGCCACGTTGATTCATTTATGCAATCTCCGTCCATCTGTTACCATCATGTGAACATAACTTATATTGTGACATACCTTGAGAAGCAAGACCGGCTTAGCAAAAACCCTATGGAAAACAAATCGGTTTGGTCATCGTTTCGTCTCAACAAAACCAAACGGTATCCCGTTCTTGGGTTGCCCCAAAACATTTGGTTTTTGCTGCTACAGCTGTAAATTATACTGGTTGGTGGTTTTAACCATCTTGAAAAATATGAAAGTCAGATGGGAAGGATTATCCCATATATTATGGAATATAAACAATGTTTGAAACCACCAAGCAGTATACTATATGTGTTTAATTTTGTTGATATCATTAAATAGTTTGTATAATATAATATTACACCATTATCCACCACTTTCTATTTTCCGATCATTGCTATCAAAAATATGTCATTTGTTGTCATGAGCACTGTCTCACAGTTTTCCTGATAAATCGCACCGCGCCACAGATTTGTCTTCCATAGTTAAATTTTGAGAAAGAAAACTAAGTTTCATACTATGAAATTTGACGATTATAAATTTTGAGACAGCCCTAAATGTTCCTATACTTGCGATGGCTGGCATTATCTCATCATCAGCATCGTCATCACCATCACCACCATCATCACCATCACCATTATCATTGTCACCATTGTTTAAATTACAATTGTGATTACATGTTATCCCTATCTTCAAACTATATAATATACTGCTATACTTAATATAATGCAAAAAAAAGCAACAATACAATAAAACATAGTTCGATATACAATATACTATGATATAACATAATACAATAAAATATGGTATAACAAAAAAATATAGTAAAACAAAATACACTATAATATGACATAAACTATCACAAACCAATTGATATAATAACAATATGTTACAAATAAGATGAACATATAACATAACTTAATGAAATAGAATTCCTATAATACAATATAATACAATATAATATAATATCATATTATGGTAGATATTACAATATATATATATACACAAGAATACAGACAGTCTAATAGTGTCTATCGTTGTCACATCTCATTTTGGATTCCAGGCCCCGCACCCCGGAGACGGAGAAACGCTGGATGGGCCTGAGAAAACTGATCCCATTAACGGGTTGTCCCGTTTGTAACTGGTTTAAACCACCACTTATGATACCCTCTGGTGATTTAACATAGCTATTGAAAATGGCCATTTGTAGTGGATTTTCCCATTAAAAATTGCCACTTTCAATAGCTATGTTAAATTACCAGAGGGTAACCATTTGTGAAAATGATTTATTATACAGTGCCAATCACCCAGATACCTGCAAAACAAAAAAACTTAGCTGGTGAACGTAGATAATCCCATTGATACCATCCAAGACTATTTTGGATTAGTTTGTACCCATCTAAGATTGACCTAGCATGGTGGATTTATAATGGTATTGATTATTTAGATTTGATACATGATATTGACATATATACTGACTATTGCTAACAATCATGGTTGGTAAATGGTTGATACCCATGCTTTGGATTATATAAACAACCATATATATTGATTAGTGTAAATTGGAAACATATTTAAAGATTGGTTTTAATGATTCATAATCAACCAAAATGGGGAAATGGTGGTTTGGTTCCAGCAAATATTGGAGATTTTGCCACTGAACAATGGATGTGAATGCGTCTGGGAAAAAACATAGTCTTACTATATCTTACTTAGAAAGCACTGACTAGTACTGACTAACCGCTAATTGAATTTGGTCAAGTCCTACTCTCGTCACATATTCTATCTGTTTGGGATGGCTATAACATGATGTGGCTATCATGATCGCAAAATCGTCCCTCATAGCTGTGCCACTGGAAGTCCTAGTTACCAAAAATGAACTACCCTCTGGTACTGACTAACGGTGACTAACAGTTTGCTATTGAAAATGGTGATTTAGTTCGTGGATTTACCCATTGAACATGGTAGATTTTCTATAGCTATGTTAGTTTACCAGAGGGTATTCCTCCAACCGTTCATCACCCGGTGAAAAAACTGCACATGCCATCCCCTGATGGCCCAGGAGTCGTGGGAATTGGGAAAAATCATCTCCAACCGGCGTTTTTTGGCGGGTTCCAAACGTTAGAACATCACATCCTGTGGGCAAAATCCATAGATCCTGCAGGTACATTTCCATATCCTTCGAACAGTACTACGTTTCAGAAGAGTTACTGATGGTAAACATAACATTTACTGAGTTTAAGATTGCGAGTACTTTTTTGGTGACCGCAGAGCGCTGATTGGATAAAACTCTAAGTGTAAGCCACTAAGCCACTCACATCCAAATATGGGCCATCAATGGCCTGGCCCTGTGGCCCACTCATCACATTTCCGGACCTGGTCCATCCATCCCCGGACATTTAAAACATGTTAAAACAATGTCATTTTCAGGAACCCATGACTTCCTGGGAATGGTGAAGTTTATACCACCTATAAGAGTTGCTGATGACTGGGGGATGCTAAACATATATGACATTGTTTTAACCACGTTGTTTCTGCAATAAATTTCAACATACTTGTGGGGCAATGGCCACTTCTCCCAAAGGCAGAAGCAAACAATGGGCTACCATCAGGAATCCATGACTGGAAGCAATGTCTGGAAATCCAAAGATACCTTCCCCAGATTACAAACACACAATTTTTCTTCAACCCCCTCCAAAACTCAGGGTCGTCATGTTAATTGGAGGGTATATGATGGCAATGATGCCATGAACATTTCCACTGTACATATTCCAAGCTCCAGTCGCATCGCTGCAGCCAAAGGACATGTCTAACAGATATTTGAAGCCCCGATCGTCCTGATACCGTGACCCAAAATCTGAAATGAAATCTGAAATGACAAGAGGTCTGGGAGACGGGACGTGTGTATTGAAAATTGGCAAAACCCTCATTTTTTTAAAGGGAAACTCTTGGAAAAAAACCTCCTGATTTGGGGAGTAGCATATTTCTGGATAGTTCAGCTGAAATGTTTCACACGGTTTTTGAAGCAGTTCATAGTAGTTCAACAAATATTTTACAAACCATCCTATAGATGGTGATGGAATTTGTGTATGAAAACGCCAGCCAACCAGCGAAGCATGCGACCCAATAAGCCTCTTTGCTTCTTGCTAGTGTGCTAACACATATGAAAAAAAAAGGATCATCTGTCTCACATATTCAGAAACCGTCTCAGCAGCATCAAGCAAAACATCGCTCAAGCAAAGATGGAGAGATGTGCATTGTCCGACGCCAAATTATCAGCACAAACAAAACCAGACCGATCTATGCTATTACCCTCTGGTAAACTAACATAGCTATTGAACATGGTCAATGATAGTGGATTTTCCCATGAAAAATGGTGTTTTTTTCCATAGTTATGTAAACGTTTACCAGAGGGTAACGGTCCCATTGTTGCAACGATTTTTTGCTACAGACCATGATGATCATCCTTTCGTATCCAATGTTGCCATCATCCCTGGCCAAAACGCAACGACGAAATGATTTTGCACAAAAATCAGGGATACTCCCAAAAAAAATGATGTTCATGTTCACCTTAAACATGGAATATTGACCTAAAATCAAGAAACATGTTGCACCAATCCCGGATCCAATCCCGGGTTGATTCACCATGAGAATAGCTGATGCCAGATGCCCAAGGCCTCCATCTGGGACGACTCCCCCTCCCTGCAAGGGTTGCGGCGAGCATCCTCTGTATCAAACATGGTAACATGGCAATTCAACATCTGTACCCTCTGGCAATGACTAACATAGCTATTGAAAATCATCGATTTTTGAGTTCGCTGATTTAACGAACTTAAAGATGGACATGTTCCATGGCAAACTGTAGACTTTTACCAGAGGGTAAATGGATGTTCCATTGGAACGTCATCGCCTTGGCAGTGAAGACCGCGACCTCTCCATCCGCGCGAAGCCCTGGTCCTGCCAAGGGCTGGGGGAAATCCCCATGAAAGATGCTAGAAACGTTGAAACACGCAGAAAGTACGGAGAAATGATGGGGAATATATATGGAAATGTCCCTGGGAAAACATCATATCTATGGAGAATTGATGTGGTGTAGATAACGATTTACATATTTTTTTAATGTAAAACATTAAGAATTTATACCAAGGCAAATACGTATATGGAAAATTATAGCAACCCCATATGTATAGATGATGCTTTCCTTCAAATGTATGGATAATTTATAGGGAAAACATCATCTATACTATCTATACCATCCCTGAAAAACTATGAAAAACTGGTATCTTCTTTGGCACCTCTATAATCAGTGATTTGCAAATGTTTTGACCTTGCAGTGATGGCCCGAAATACCAGCTATAAATGGGCTTAATAGTGATATATAACCTTAGTTATAGGAGCTGTAATTCCATTTATAACCTGGTTGGTGGTTTCAACCCATCTGAAAAAATATGAAAGTCAGTTGGGATTCTTATTCCCAATATATGGAACGTCATAAAAGCCATGTTCCAGTCGCCACCAAGCTGTAACTGTTCGTTGGGCCATATATTCCCCTGCTTAGTTTGGCAACTTCGGAAATGATGAGATTCATCCCTGAACTTGGCCCAAAGAATTTCGGGTGGTGATTTGGGATTGGAATAATGTCACAACCAATGGGAAAACAACCCAACCAACCAAGAAATCAACCAACCAATGGGAAAAGGACATCTATGATTGGGATAGACCAAAATAATTTGATATAATTTGGATCGTCGTAGCCTATTCTCAAACAAAGCCATGTTAGTCAAGTGCTCCTCCAAGAAACAGACCGTCGGTTCCAGGACCCCCTTCTGATACCTTGGAGAATTTGGCAGGGCCGCGCCGCGGTGTGAGATGGGGAAAACTTGTTGCCAAGACACAGTGAGTAGGAATGGATATTGGACATGGGTATAGTTAGTATAGATTTACTTGGGTTATAATCACTATACCATAGATATCTTATGAATCTAGGACATAAACTCATTTATGGGGATGATATTGGGATATATTGAGGGATATGTGCATCCCATAATCGGATCCGTGGTATATGAAACATATGTAATCCATATTTCATCCCATATATGAGTGGTGATATGAACCACACATGATTAATATATATATATATATATACATAACACATTATATAGCATTTGTTTAAACATTTACTAAGTGGGATGGTTATGGATGCTGATATTCGCATGGGATATAAATCCACCAATGACATGGAATGACATGGAATGACATTGGTATATTTTTTTCAGGGGATTGTTTTTGCCATTTTCATTTTTTTTGGTGAATCACTTCATCTTACTGGTGCTTAGCAGGGAATGAGGGAGGGAATGATCCACAATAACTAAATTTAATAATCATCCCATTCCCCCATTCCCATCCATTCCCTACGTTTAGCACCAGTAAGTCATCTTTTTTGGTTGAAATCAAGGGGGACACCAAGGGTCATGCCAGCCATGGATCCGTGGATCCAACATTCCTGGTGAAGTTCGAAACCGGTAAAAAAAGCTAGCATGGAACCACAAAGATGGGATGAACATTGATGTTACCCTCTGGACATGTCAAAATAGCTATTGAAGATGGCCATTTATAATTTATTTACCTATTAAAGATGGGGATTTTCTATAGCAAACTGTTAGTTTACCAGAGGGTATTCCAGACTTCGGACTAGATTAAAGGGGGGATGTCTTCACCAAGGGGGTACTGTACATCTTACCCGACTGGCCAAACGATGCATTTTCTTGCTAACCTACCCAAGCGACGATAGTATGTTGTCACCAAATGTCCTGTTTACTGCAAAAAAAAAGTATTACTACTGGATATGATCCAACATCATGTTATATATCCCATAGGATCCATGTATGCCATATATGGTAACATGGATCCCATCAATATACCCCAAATGTTAGCATATATACCATACATGGATCCTATGGGATATATAATATCTGCTCCAACTATATATTCCATCTCGTTGGTGGTTTCCCCATGGAGTCATTGGCGTAACCATCTCGATTTTGGGGGAGACCTGTCCAGGGCACGGGATCCAAGACTTGGAAGAAATGGATGCGTGCTTGGTTTACCCGGTAATGCATGGGATATCATATGGCAGTGTGTCAAAACCTTGTACCCCTGGTGAACATCAAAATAGCTGGTAAACGGATGTTCATCCCACTAAAAATGTATCTATAGGTATTGACCCATACCCATATGGGTTTACATGGATATACCAGCAGTTAACATGTCAGTATTCGGTAGCACACATGGATGTGTTAATCATCATTTGGGATGCCTGGCATCCTCATCACTTGCTCAATTTCTATTGAGTTCACTATCATGCTTAGTAAAACAATAGTAAACCTTCCCCAATGACTCACCATGTTCATCCATTTTCATGGGCTCTTTAAACCATCAACATATATAATACAGGGCACATAGTATTTATATTTATATTTATATTTATACATATTCATATTATATTAAATTATATTATTTTATAGTATATCATATATTATATACTATATGTTATATAATAGGTGGTGTATTCTTGCTCTACTAACAAAACATGGCCATTGGTGTTTCCCATCGAACAAAGAAAAACATGGCCAGGACGACGCCAGGAGGCATCTGAATGCACCGCAACTGGTTCTCCAGCCGTTGAACCTTCAACGCTAAGGTTACGCCAGCGTGTCCCGCGACCGGCCGTGAAACAACAAGGAAGATCATGGTTAAAAAAAACATGGTAAACACATTGATAAAAAATATGGTAAAACATGATGAAGCACAGAATTTCAGAAGTAGTTTGTAGCATTTTCTACTTTGTACTATTGTGATACAAGTTGTACAAGCATCTAAAATGGCAAATTCAATGATGTGAAAACATAAATGACAAAATTAACATATGAGGTGGTGGCTCCAGTCCAGTTGATGGGACTAATGTTGCGGAATCACCAGTCACCAGTCTGTTGGGTGTGAGATGGATATCCCATGCTATCAAAATCACGTAACGCAGGGCAGCCCAAACCAACAGGTGCCAAGGGTATGCCAAAGTCTGGCAGGAAAAAATGCAGCCGTGCTTCACTGTGATGTAGGAAATAGATGGAAATAGTACTGTTTCTAAACACGCAGCCCAAAACCAGCCAACATTGGTAACGCAAAACCACTCGACAAATATGTTCATCTACCAGATTTCCGTGGCAAAACTTGTTGTGGCAGCAGAATAAAGTTGTAAAACGTGATTCTGGGTAAATTATACCGGTAAACTAACATGACTATGGAAAATCAACATGTTTAATGGGTAAATCAACGAACTAAATGACTATTTTCAATAGCTATGTTTTCTCACCAGAGAGTAATATGGTTCCAGCGAGGTCACGATTCCTCCCACTCCACTTTCACACTCGCCTGGTGAGATATCTGTTGTATCATGCGCTCCTGATCAAGACATTGTCAACATGGGTGGAACTTAGACGTTACAAGGTAAAAGAAGCGCAAGCACTAAGATTTTTGTTGCAGTACCTCGTTTTCTTATGGAACATATGGCTGAATCTTGTAACTTCGCCATTAGCGATCATTAGCGGGTAACTTCGCCCTGGTCCCAGAAACGGGATGAGATCCAACCAACTTGCCAGGAGCACCAAGTTCCAGCCGTACGGTGGCCCTTTTGTATTGAAGCCATGCAGGAAATGTTTCGGACCATAAGCAAACATGGATGGCACTTTGAAAATCACATCTTGCGATCTGACATATACCTCCATCAAAATGGCTAAACAAAATCGACTCGCTCATCATTCCCGTTGAAATTCATCCACAGTTTCTCTGAATGTTCCAGGAATTCACATAGCTTCGGTTTCCCTTTATCCAGATAGCTTCAGTTGGACACCGTCACGAAGCAGGGCAGCACCTTCCGCTGTGCGTAAAAAGGGCGACGTGCACCTCATCTGATGGATGCATGGAATCGAAGAAATATTTTTTGTGGCTTTATAGGTGCTATGGTTACCATTCCCAGTCATGGCTGGTTTATGGCATTGTTTTACCCACATTATAGTGTACCTGGTTGGTGGTTGAGCCTACCCCTCTGAAAAATATGAGTTCGTCAGGTGGGATGATGACATTCCCAATATATGGAAAAAATAAAAGCCATGTTCCAAACCACCAACCAGACAACCACTCATCATTACCTTTGGAGATCACTTCTTAGCATCGTCAAGCAGAAATAGCTAACAAAGGTAGCTAAGTTGGCACACAGGTGTATATCTATCTATTGAAGGTCCATGTGCATGCGAGAAATGCCACCAAAATCAGACTTTGCACGGTCGCCTGCATGGGTGAAATATGTTTTGGTACTGGTCTCCATGTTGCTTTGTAGATGATTTGCAGCCAAACTCACAATGCGAGAACTCCGGGAATCAGTGACGGAGTGTCATTGCTGATGTTCTCTGTGTGTTCACATTTTAGTCTGAACAATCCATCATGAATCGCGAAGTTGGTGAGATTCAAAAGTGTGTATAATTTATCTAATTATCAAATTATAAGTGAAAGCTAATTCAGTCACAAAACTGAGTGGCACAATTCAATTGACCACGAGTGAAGTCAGCGTGGGCGCTGGTTCCCGGACGATAGAAGGCCTCAAGCACCATTTCGGCGTCCTCATGGGCACGGTCGATTTCAACAACCGGAAGATCAGAGGAAATACCGGATGCAAATATGATATTGGTTGATTGGTTAATATTAATGGTTATTATATGGTTAATATACCTGGTTAACAATGGTTAATATTAATGGTTATTATATGGTTAATGATGGTTAATAATATCTGGTGGGTGGTTTCAATCCCTCTGAAAAATATGAGTTCTTCAGTTGGGATGATAACATTCCCAATATATATGGAAAAAAACATGTTCCGAACCATCGGCGGGTTGTGAATGGGGATTTACCCAGCAACTGGATAATCAAGATGGAGCACAAGACTTACAGCAAGATGGGCCCAGTCAGTTGCTTGATTCCATGCAGCATATCTTGGGGGCCCTGGGGGGCCTTCTGCCTGGAAATGGGGCATCTTGCAGGTGAATATGAATGGTGATAGGCCTCTGCCTTTTCAAGTGGCCAAAGCATCCAAACAACATCTTTAAAAAACATGTTTGTTGGCTGTTTAGGCTGTTTAGGCATCATGTTTGTTGGAGCTATCTGGTGCATTTGAAGCCAGTTTTTGGAAAGTGACTGACTTCACCGGCCTAGTACCAGGCCAGTGGGTGCTATGGTCCAAGGTTTGTGGGGGGCCCCTGGTCATCCAATTATCCAGTCCGATTAGTCGGACTCGACACAGCCCGGGACCCTGGTGGTTGGGTCAGTGCATCTGAAACTGTGGTGATTGGATATCGTGAAAGTCAAGAATAGATTAGGGCCTAGGGCGAATAATCGGAGCGCTCCAAGAGTTGCTATACCAAAAGACATGCTTCATGCACCTAATTCTAATGTCGCCAGATTTAATCCAAAGGGAAGTGGGTAATAAAACAGAGCAGGAAGGGTGAGAAATCGCAAGGCGAGACCAAACTTTCAAGTGCCAAGATACAAGGCAACCTTCCTTTTTTTTGTTTTGATAAAATCGCCCCTAGCATTCCTCCTCTGCAGTCTCATGCAATTTGCGAAACGTTGGCTCGCATTATCTTCTGCCACATCATCAATTTTGCAAGGAAGGTGGATTCAAGGGTTTTTGGATTTGCGTGCTCATGACGTTCTTAGGATTGGCCAAGTGTAAAAAGAAATCAGCCCTAACAAAGTTGCAGCATTTCTCTGTAATATAATATGAAGTTTGACTTTTGACCATGGCACACATCAAATCGTCCCTTTGTGTCTATAATCTATAATTTTGCTCCCGACAATCCAACAAGGAAATGGAAGCACATTCAATGCCATGGCTGATTGTATCGGACACTTTTTACAGCCAGTCAAGCAAGAATGTCTCAGAGGGTACTAGATAGAAGCAGGCATTCAAAGAAGACCAGCATGATCTCAAACGGTCTGAATGACTCAGATCTTAAAAGATGCCTGTCAGTAAAGTAAGGGTCTATGTCATTCTGTCCACACATTGTTCCGTGGCATATGTCTATCTACGGATAAACAACAAGTGACCCCAAATTATCCACGGCAACATAATCGTTGCTGGTGGATGTTTAAATCCCACTGCACACATGACAACAAACATCAAAATAATCTATAGCAATCTAACTCTCCCATCATACATGCCATACAAGTGGAAACACTTGAATCAAACAATACTAAACATACCAGTACTGTAGTACTGGTTTGACCTTTCCCTTACAAACAACAAAGATGTGGCCCGCTTTAGCACCGCACCTGGAAAAACTGCAGCGATTGACTCTGATCTTCTGCCTCCGTCTGGGATCCAAGCAAACAAGAAGCTGGCGAAGCTGGCGTTCTGAATGTATACTGATGGGGTATGTAGCAATCAACTACTATATCAGCTATAGTGGGTGATCTATATATATATATATACACATAATATAAATAATGATGGATACAAATAGATAATCCCATCCCCATTTCATATTAAACACACCCAAAAAGGTGCCAAATATGTGATTTCATCCCCTACATCCACCATGTTTTCTGGGGTGTTTAATATGAATGGGGGTAGGGGTTGCACAAGTTCACTGGGACTTCACGCCTACGTGTGTAGCTTCCACGGATTTGATTCGACTTGCCACTGACTTCATATTCTTTTGACTTCCTACCTATCTTCACTTCTGCACTCTTTTCACATAATTGTCTCCTCTTAACTTCTGTACTCCCTTCACTTTCCTACTCTTCACTACTGGTCATGATGATAAAAACACATTGGACAGTGACAGTGAAAGTGACAGTGACAGTGACAGTGACGATGACGATGATGATGATGATGATGATGATGATCAACGCGATAATGATAACAAATAAGACAAACATATTGAACACAGATCATGTTGACGAAGACGCGTGTGACGATGGTGATGAAGGTGACAATGATGATGACGGCGATGAAGGTGTGGATTCATGAAAACATTGATGGTGACAATAATAATCATGATGGTGACGATGATCATGATGATTATTATTATTATTATTAGTATTATTAGTATTATTATGATCATTATTATTATTATTGCTATATCATTATGATTGTGATGTTTCGAGACAGTCACAAGCGAGCGGATTAGACAGTTTCAAGCGAGCGGATCCGACCGTCACAAGCGAGTCACCGATTAGGAAACAGCTGACTTCCGAACTTCCAGTGGACCACTAGTCCACTTTAAGTACAGATAAGTACAGATTCACCCATCTTCACCTTCAGCAGTCACTTTACCCATGGGGGTCTGCAGTTACTGAACCACTTCTCCTGGAATGATGTGCCCAGCTACTTACACTTGGCTTGCTATTTTGGTTTATGATCCCTCTAAACTCCGGTAGGCAAACGCATCAAATCGTGTTCTGTGCATCGAAAAGGCTATCAACCTAAGAGACGATGTTGGCATGCACATGGAACCAATTTTCAACTATCCACACAGTGAAATTGAATCTGGGAAAACAATGTAAATAACATATAAACCTAAATCAAACAAATTTAGGAGTGTTGTCCCGTGGCAACATTGAAAAAGGGGCTCGAGCAAACATTTTTTGGCAACGTTGCACCTCGGTAAAGAGCCACATGAGGGAGACAACGGATTTCTCCAGGCGCAAGAATCGCCGCAGTGCCTGCCGGGGTTGACATACCAGGCACATTCCGTTGAACGGAAAAAACGGGTCAACTACCAAGTTTTTCTACTGAATCATGGTATATAGATGTATATAGTCCACAAAACACCCTTGCTTTTTGGCTCCCAAGCCAGATGACGCACCTTTCTTTTCTCCCCAGTTGCATCCCACCAATAGGTCCATCTTAGATGTGGTTTTGGCTCAAGAATGGAGTACCAAGGCTCCCACAAAAATTGTACCATCTGGTTATTTGACATAGCCATGGAAAATCCCTTATAAATGGAGGTTTTAATGGGAAAATCATCTATAAATGGGCCATTTTCCACGGCTATGTTAAATAACCAGAGGGTAAATTCCAGTCTCAATCATGTTCATATCATAGCTTTTCAGCCCCCAAAGTTAAAGGTGACCTCCGAAAGATAACCACTAATATCAGCCACCAATGTTGGTCAATAATATTACCAATAAGGGTTTCTTGAACCAATAATACTCACTCATATCTTATACTAACCATTTATGGTTTATTAAGGATCTATCAGCCACCAATAACCATGGGGGCTGAATCTCCTGTCATTTGCACTCCAGGGATCCACAGAGTCATGGTACGGAAACCATTCAACCGGATCATTCAGGCCTTCGAAAATCTCAGAAGATGCCACTGGTTGTTTCATCACGTTTCACCAAACAAGGTGAAACAAGCCAGTTGCCACCAGCAACCAGTTCGCTTTCTTGAAGTTTTCACCAATCAAGGAGCCCCAGCTGCCATTTCACAACATCTTTAAACATCAAGAATTTCCAGCCTTAACTGACCCGCTATGTAAGTTGGTGTCTAATCCACAGCAACTATACGTAGATATCGCAAAACAAACGACTTATAGGCTTAGTTGTAATCCAACTTAGCCAACATTCATCAACTATTCATCATTATTCACCGTGATGGCCCGAAATACCAGTGATAAATGGGCTTATAGTGATATATATATATATAATCTTAGTTATAGGAGTTATAATTCCATTTATAACTGTTAGTTGGGGCCATAGCTGCCTCAACTATTCATCACCATTGTGGCTGGTCAATCCCCCGCGCCTGCTCACGATTGTGCACAGCAAACTGCTCCGGATCAAGGTTCAAAAGAAGATGAACATCTCGGCGCGACGGAAATTTGCCACCATAGTTGGTTTGCTGCTTAGCAAATGGCTTAAGAAACCAGTGAACAGTTAACCTATCTTGGATTTACTTAGGGAACCCCATATTTTTTTTAAGACTATAGATTCCCCAAGTAGTGGATTTCACATTGTTTTCAGCAGATCTAGGAATGGCAGCACCAAAAATGGTCAACCATGGCTAGCTGGGAAATCCCCAAACTAAATAGAGCTTTCATCCAGAAGATCATCGGTAAATGGGTCATTTTCCCGTGGAAAATCAGTGCTTTTTGTGGCGTGGGCCATGTGCCATAGCTTATAAGAGATTGGAAGGTAAACTCACCAGAATGAGGAGATAAATTGGGATAGATTGAATATATATATATATATAAAACTCAAGAATGTGATATTCGACAGCGTCTGAATCACTGAAAATAGGTCATAGCCATCAAATACAATTGCAAAGTTGCCAAAGTCTATAAGGGAATCTTGCTCGCAAATGAGGACCCTAAAGTGCCACAGGAGTTCTGCATGTGCCCTTTACCTCAGCAAATGAGAAGAACCATTTGCAATACGGGATTCAACATAACCAGAAACGCATATCGGGTTGGTGGTTGCAACCTATCAGTCAATCGTGCACATGATCCCATGCCGGAATATAACATGAATAACGTTCAAACCATCGACCAGATACAAACCAATTTGCAGATCCGACTTCCCATGCACATGGCTACATATTTTGAGCTACCCTGCAAAGTCAACAACACCGTTCCGGTGCTTTGTCAAATTGTCCCATGAACATTGACAACGAATGACAAATAATCCACGTTCACTTTCCATTCATCCAAGTTAGAACAGAAACACATCATTTCTTGCAGTTTCCTTGCTTACCCTAGGCCCTATAAACTTAACATAGATGTCGGAAAAACAACCACTTGTAGATCATTTGCCTATAAAGGAACCATGGCTTCTCCACATCTATGTTAGTTTACCCCCGTCACCGTCGAGATTTCGGGCCACCCTGCTCTGGTCATCGTGGTCCCTGCACTTGAAGACATTCATGGAGATGCGCGATTTTTCGGCCTGGCGATGGTCAAGTGGTGGAAAAAATGTGGATAGATGGGGGAAAACACTTGGATCAAGATGAATGGGGTAGAATGACAATTACCCTCCCTCAAATGATAGACCCTTTTTAAAGGCAGGGTCTGTGTCAATTTAGGGGGATGGTAACCTACCTGCGGTTTAGTTGGATGGAAAAATATCGAAACACATCGGCCCTGTGCCACTGCGTTTGGCCGAAATTCGTTTTCCGCATCACCACAGTTCTGGCCCAAAATACCAGTTATATATTACATAAGTACATTTAAAAAAACACATTTATGAACTATACGAGCCCATAGAAATAACCAGTTGTAATGCAAAAAAAAGGTCATAACCAGTTAACCCCATTGGTTTCTACAGTTATGGCCATTTGTTTTTACCAGTTACAAGTACATTAAAACGACCCATTTATGGTTCATGTAGAATCCCATAGAGATCCCCAGTTATAACTCACCATCATTAATCACTATTAGCCACTATTAACCATTATTAACCACTATTAATCAGCATAGAAATCACCACTATTAAGCACTATTAGCCACTATCAACCATTATTAACCACTATTAATCACCATAGAAATCACCAGTATTAACCACTATTAGCCACTATTAACAATTATTAACCACTATTAATCAGCATAGAAATCACCAGTATTAACCACTATTAGCCACTATTAACCATTATTAACCACTATTAATCACCATAGAAATCACCAGTATTAACCACTATTAGCCACTATTAACCATTATTAACCACCATTAATCAGCATAGAAATCACCAGTATTAACCACTATTAACCACTATTAGCCACTACTAACTATTATTAACCACTATTAATCACCATAGAAATCACCAGTATTAACCACCATTAGCCACTATTAACCATTATTAACCACTATAAATCAGCATAGAAATCACCAGTATTAACCACTATTAGCCACTATTAACCATTACTAACGACTATTAATCACCATAGAAATCACCAGTATTGACCACTATTAATCACTATTAGCCATTATTAACGACTATTAATCACCATAGAAATCACCAGTATTGTCCACTATTAATCACTATTTGCCATGATTAACCACTATTAATCACCAAAGAAATCACCAGTATTGACCACTATTAATCACTATTAGCCATTATTAACCACTATTAATCACCATAGAAATCACCAGTATTGACCACTATTAATCACTACTAGCCATTATTAACCACTATTAATCACCATAGAAATCACCAGTACTGACCACTATTAATCACTATTAGCCATTATTAACCACTATTAATCACAATAGAAATCACCAGTTATTTCACCATTTTGTTCATTGATATGTCACCGGTCAACTCGCAGGTGCCTTCTTTTCCAATTCCTGGATGTAGTCATCTGTCCAGGCCTTGCAGAGATGAAGATGGGTCAACTCGGCTGAAAACAATAGCTGAACATAATATATATATAGTATATATATATATAAAGTGTGTATAAATATATACATATATTATAGCATACATTCAAATTTAGCTGATCATATATATATATATGTAGTATACACTATATATTATATTATTATTATTACTATTTTATTGTTATAGTAATAATCATGACAAAAAACAATAATGATAAACGTAATACACTATATACATAATATAGAGCCAGCCAGTTGTTGTTTTGAATCTGCTTGGAAAATATATGAAGAACGAAACAACGAACCAGTCAGCGTGTAATGAAACTGTGTACCCATTACTGATTGTATAAAAACTTAACTTAAAGCATACATAGAATGTATTGTGTATCCAATCATGTGCGGTCATGCTGGCAAACCCAGGAATGTCAAACATATTCAAAAATAGCACAGCACTAACCAGAACATTAGCATTGCCATGTTTCATTCCCAGTTGACGTACCCACCAATCGCGTTTGTTTACCACCTCCACTTACCAGTTCGTTATACCAAATAGTCACTACAACATCATTGTTGAACGGTTCCGTAAGTATTTAAATCACTAGACATAAACACATTGAAACATACAAATATGCACATACTTCTATGGGGAAAAATGAGCTGTAGCAAATCATTAGTTTCCAAATTATACATAATTACATATGTAAATGGTAGAAGACACAAATGTATATATATATATATATTATATATATGTAGATTATAATAGAGTCATCCCCAAAAGATAGACATGTAAACCCTGACTTAGTCATTCAATTTCTGAAGATTCACTCTTCTATCCGGGGATGACTGGCGACTCATGAATATAGATGAAACAAAACATATATGGTCATAGAATAGAGATAAGATAATATAGAAACATATATCTAGTCATACAAAATCCCATGCTTAAACTATTCTACAAACATTCCCTAAGGATCCAGCCGTAGCTTCTTAGGAAGTGCCTCAGGAGGTGGCCATGGATCGACAGCGTGCCTTCACCGGCAGCTCTGTGATCTCCACGATGAGTAGATCTGCACAGCACTGTTGTGGTATGGTTGTGTCATGGGATGAGCGGGGACCAACAGAAAATGTTTGAGATATGGTTGACATATGTTTGAAATATGGGATTCAACCAATGAAATACCAATGAAGTCGGGATTTAAGTGGATTTAGTATAAATTTCGACACTTTGGATGGGTTATTTCGCTAACAATACTGTAGGTATATATGGTGGGACAGCAATGGGTATAAAATGGGCCATAAAATGGGATGTACTACTGTACAACCAACAGTATATGGATTTTATGGTTTCTATGGTCACTCCACCATCATGAATGGGATTCCTTATACAGAGTATATTGACCCTTGGTGATTGTGGACTACCCCGATTCATAGGAAACTAATGGAACATAACCTAAAATATGCATCCGGACGTCTGTTGTGCCCCAGAGCGTTTCATGTTGGGCAATAACAGAGCCGAATCAGAAGTATAAGGAATATCTTCGGATTGTGTACCAGCAGAAATACGCATTGGGAACTACCATCAGGTTATTTAACATAGCCATGGAAAATCACAACTTCTAATAGGTAAACCATCTATTTCTATGGGCCATCTATACCATGGCTATGTTAAATAGCCAGAGGGTATAGAGGTAACACAAACATCATCATTTCAAACCTGCAAATCCCCCCAATTGCGGCCACCGCAAGGTCTCCACTCGACCCTTCTATTGTCGCGCCTTCATCGATGCCCTCGCCCTCCAAGATCTGTTATTCGTGAGCCATGGTGCGGGCCCCCCCCGGGAATTCAGCATGAAACATGACCACTTATAACCAATAAACATGGTACTGGTGATGATATGTGATTAACATTGATTAACAACATTTAATGAATATAATGCACTATAGTAACACCTAAATAGATGACGAAAAGTGCTTCTGGAATGGTTTATATAGATTCTAGAATTATATATGATACCCTCTGGTAATTTAACATAGCTATTGAAAATGGCCCTTTATAGTGGATTTACCCATGAAAAATGATAATTTTCCATAGCTATGTTAATTAAACAGAGGGTAATTTCCAGACATGGCAAGCTGGGAAATCCCCGTGGCCTAGCCACGGAGGTTTCTAGCTGGGAAAATCATCGAACGTTTGATGGTGGTTGTTCCATTGCTATATCTTTGATTACAGGAGGGTAAGGATAATAAATTAAATACAAAATGAGTGTATCCCTATGGCCCTATGGGAATATGAGATGTATTGATCCAATACTAGTAAATATAATATCATGAAAATAATGACATATATATATTGATATATATGAATAACCAACTAGTCACACAATAAAAACATATAACATGAGAACATGATGCTGAATAGGAAGGTGGAGGACGATATGGTGTTGAACCAATACATCATATATATATATATATACATACGAATCTATATATCGTTGTTGTAACTGAGTTCTAAACCAACCAAGAACGCTCATGGGCGGGATCAAACCTCCCCCGTCCAGCCATCTGACGACCACCAACAATCGCAACAACCCATTACAACAACCACTAATAATGGTGAATCTTTGACCATCTTTTGTCGCCCGAGTGAAATTCCCATAAGGAGAAAACAAGTGAGACATTGACATTTAATGGAAATAGGAGGAACTATATAATATATATATACTTGGGAGTGCACTTCAAACATATGGTACAAGCATTCAATCTTTTCGAAGCCCTACAAGTTGGGATGTTCATCCCCAAATAGGGATGCATGGGGCTTGGTAGTGATTTCACATCATGATCCTATCTATTATGAACAATAATATGTACATATACATCTGCATACACGTACATTTATATTATGTTATGTACTATATAGGTTATAACATGTTATAATTTTATACATGTATAATTTTAAATGTTATACATGTACTATATATGTTATACATGTACTATATAAGTTTGTAATTTATAAATCATACATACACATTTCGCACACATCTTCAACATCAATACCTTCATTTCGGTGGCTGGTCATTCCACCGAACGCGGCACCGCCTTAACCAACCTCCACTCTATAGGAAGTATACGATACATCTGGGAGTTTCTTTGGGGATCCTCACTTGTCAAGATATCCACGTTATCATGTTCAATAGTGATTTATAGGAAAATATTGGTGGTTTTGGAATTTTGGGGTACACAAAGTTTGAGAAGCACGAAAAACTAGCACTCAAAGTGCTCCAACTCCACACAACTATCACAAGACCATGGACGTATCCCTTCACAACATCTCACAGTCGGCGATGGACAAACTTTGGTGAATTTGAGGAGTACCCTTCCATACCCTTCCTTGGGACAAACCAACAATTCCGTGATGTTTCGGTACATCCACGCGTAAACTGCATAATGATCTGTTGGCGTCCATCGTGAATGACATAAGAATATTGTCATAGGGTGGAAGCCAGTAAGCAACAAACTGGATGGAACAATGCGTCGAAAAATGATGAATGATATTCAGACAACTGTAACTGTCTACAGTTCAAACTATTCATTTTGCAGGTCAGTGTCAGCTTTCGACAAAACCTTTGGAAGTTGGGCTTGTCAGTTGGGCCCTGCACATTTTGAAACTGATTGGACAGGTCGAAATTAGCCTAGATTCCTCAAAAGGTGGCCTTAGAAGTTGGACTGGCGTTTATAAACCAACTATAACCAACTAACCAAAGATTCTAAGTGGGTGGGTTACCATAAGTAATTCTTGATTGGCGTGGCCATCGGCTCCGTCGAACAGCTTGTTCAAGCCACTGGCTGAACAAGATGTGGCTGTACATCTTTAAATCACAAAACTACTAAAGAGTTCAAATATGGAGAAATTAATCTATTTATTTTCTGTTCATTTTAGTTCTTTAGCAAAGATCTCAAAGATCTACAGTAAAACTTTCTAGCCGACCCAGCAGTATGTGCGCCTGCCAATTGCCCTTTGAAACCCATCTTCCGTTGATGTCTGTAACCTGAAACGAGTGGCTGAGTTTGTCGTAGCGATGGAACTGAAGTTGCAGGTTGGTTACGGTATAATGGTGTATAACGAACATGTACGAATTAAATAGCATATTGCTGCATAAGGATAAATATGAATAACTTGTAATATATCACCAGAAAAAAGGCTACTTGGGACAGTTACCACTACTAACCGCTACAGTACATTCCTGTGCCGCGATAATCAGCTCGTTGTGCCCTTTGGGCACGCCTGGAGCATCCTGGAGCAAGGCCCTTGATATGGATCCTTCCCCATGATCCTACATGCTGTGCGTATGACGGTAGACTGAAAATGGAGTAAATTGCAATTTTGCGAAGAAAAAACTGAGAGTTCATCAAATTTGGTGCTACCATGTCGTGCTACCCCGGTTTTCCGACAAACTCTTGATTCTGCGTCTGCTTGATACATATTCCCAAGCCAAACAGTTGTAAACTGGTTCGTTCCACCCATCCGACTGGATTGGTATCCAAACGTCTGAGCGTCCACCCTTCTGATCAGAAAGGAACTCCTCAAGCTCTGAATCTTCCTTTAAAGTCTCTGGAACCCCTCTGGGTCTGCAAGCTCAGAGGGGAGGCTCTTGGGGACATCTCTTCAAGGCTGCCGTACAGCCCCGACATCCGTGTGCCTTTCAATGGCACTGCCGCTGGCACTTTGTGGGACCCACAAGGGAAGCCGCCATGTCGGGCTCTGCTTCGGCTTTCCATGGAAAGTCCAACTTTGTCCACGGTCAGGACTGAAATTGTGCATAAAGTGTGTGTCAAAATTTGTTACTCTTGATTGTTTCTCTTCAAGAAGTTGTAGACATAGTGCATAAAATGATGTGTCTCTTGGCTGTGCACATCTTGAACCCCTGCTGCCGCAGCCTTCCCTGGATAGGTGCCAGGATTCATATTTAGGTGTTTGTCCAAAGACCTATCCAGAATACAGTAGATCCTTGACGCACAGGGTTTAAAATTTATAGTGCCTGAAAACTAGTATAGAATTAAAACATAGCAGCGTCCACTAGGACATCTTCTTCCAAAGCGCTTTTTTGGTTTCCATGCTACCTCTCAGCAGCATAACCCATAAAAATGAATAGAACCATGCAAACAATTTCATACTTTCATGTCTAGATCATAACTTCAATGCAAGTGTTTTTTTCTCGCCTTTATCTTCCATGGAAGGCAATTTCTGAGCTCAGTAAGTTAACCATTAATCATTAGTCTTTCCATTAAACAACCACGAAAAAAAAAACGGTTGACCAGTCATCGTGTGCTGACCCCACCCGTCCCCCGGAACGCCGTCGCCCATCCAGGGCACCACACGCTCCCCTGGAAGCCCCGGTAGCTGGGTATGAGCTTTGCATCGCTTTGCCTACCATGGAATGCCGCTGGATAGGCCGTGGAAGTATTATGGGTTTAACAGCCAAATTCAGTGGATATGTGTTATATACAAATATATATATATATATACATAAGGGGATAACTAATGATAAGTGTGTAGTCAGTTTACTTAAGTTTATACTGGCTAGGGGTGCAGTTCCAGCTATAAGTGGATAAGTCATAATAGTTATGGGGTTATATGTATATATATATATATATATCTATCTACCGTATCTACAGTATACATCCCCACTTACGGGGGCTAACCATGAGGGTATGATGGGTTTAATCAACATTCCTAGGAGCATGTATAATCATGTACCTAAAATAGGATGCATCAAAAAAGAAAATAACACAATTTTGGGGTTGACACATATATATATATACATATATATATATACATATATATATATATATATATACATATATATATATATATATCTGGTTGGTGGTTTCAACCCCTCTGAAAAATATTAGTCAGTTGGGATTATTATTCCCATAAATTATGGAAAATAAACATGTTTCAAACCACCAACCAGTATATATGTATATTTGGGGTGTCATCCATTTCGGTGGAATTCAACTGGGACACACCTTTTTTTAAAGACATTTTAAGACCACAAAATGTGGGAATAAAACTAATGGAATATAGTGGGATATAATGATAATGGATGATAATGGTACATATCAACTGTTATTTTGCAATGTTTGAGTATTGACATGCTTCACACCCTCTGCTTATTTAACATATGTAAACTGGCACATAGAAATAGATGATTTCTTTATTTGCCAATAAACAACATGGATATTTTCCGTAGCTACGTTAAATAAACAAACGCTAATTGGGAGAAACTTGACAAACCTACTAGAGCTTGACATTCATCAGGCCATTCCTTGGGATATCCAGGAGATCATCTTTGCTGGTCCCCTTTTGGGCTCAGGTAATTGGTGTGTCATCGACAAACCCTAAGAGAGTCGGTGAGCTGAAGTGACTTGACTTGAAGCCACATCTCATATGGGTTTGTCTGAAAATAGGGTATATTCCCAATTATAGCCATTTAATAGGGATAATGATCATTAACCATTGGGTTTAGGGGTACACTATTTTCAGACACACCCATATTCAGATTGTTGAAAATTCCATGAAAATTGACTGTATGTCTCTGCACCGCAGAATATCGCAGAATATACGATGTTTCTTGCTGGCTTCAAACATAATGACATGACCCTAAGGGCTGTGGCTAAGTAAACCCACCAATAGTAGTTGATAGACACAATGCTACTATTGGTTGATAAGTATATGAGGTCATTGATCAGCTATATCAGCTATTCTGGTACAACAAACTACAGGATTCTATAGGACATAATCATTGACATGATAAGTAACCAATAAACAATGGCTATACTGATTCATGATATCAATCAAGACGTCAATGGTTAGCTATACTGAGATGATAAGTAACCAGTAGAAATCAAATGGAGGTTTCCTAAAATAGGGCTACCCCTAAATCATCCATGTTTTTTGTAGGATTTTCCATGGAAGAAACCATCCATTTTTGGGGATCCCCCACGATTTGTTCACCCCTGGGAGCCCGGCTCCCCCTGAATCAGTGACATGAGCCGATCTACCACCTGAGCGACACGGGAAGTTTAAGCACTTCACGGTGGCTTATGATCCGGACAAGTACAGAAAAAAAACGTTGTAAATTATTCAAACTTATATATATAATATGTATATGATATTATATTATAGTATAATAGTATATTATATATCATATTGTATTATATCATATCATGTTATATTAGTTTATATTATATTATATTATGTTATATTACAATATATATATATATATATATGTAATATATATATATATGTAATATATATATATATACACATACAATTCCAATATATATATATATGTATACATAATTATATATAATTAAAAACATATACATATATATATATATATACATACACATACGTGATGTTAAGAAGTTAAAAGCCCCGTAAGTGGGAATACCGTGATAAAACCACTTGAACTTATTTTTCTTTAACATCTCCACTTTGGAGTGGAACTCCGCCCGTGAGTATGTCACATCTAAGCCAATCACATGACGTGTTGTTTTTTCCTGGGAACAACACGAGCATACTGATTGTTGAGAGCGTTCACAATCATTGATTGATCCCCTTGCATAAGCGGGGATATAGTTAGGTTCCCTCAGGAAATTGTTGTAATCATTTATTTCTTCCATCTGTGCCAAATTGGTCTCTCCAAAAGCCAATAATTTACACGCAAAAAAATCGACATCATTGGTCCCATACTTAGTTGCACCACTTCAACATGATTCTCGTCTGCCTAAAATGTCCAATTGGAAAGAAAGTCACCCAAAAAACCATTCAACTTGCTGACCGCTGACCTCTGGCCTAAGGTCACTTGTCCACGTAAAAAAAGTTGCAACTAATCACTTACAGTCAGTACGAATATCAAAAATAATAACTAAGATATATATATATATATATAAAATATTCCATAATCACAACTTGACATAATGACTCAAACCAGTTGATCAAGTCGTGTTGTTTTTCTCCACCTGCCAGGTGAGGGTTGTTAGATTTTATGTCAGTTGCCTCCTCCTCCTCCTTCTCCTCCTCCTCCTCCGCCTCCTCCTGCCTCGTCCTCCTCTCCTCCTCCTCCTCGTCCTCCTTGTCATCCTTGTCGTCCTTGTCGTCCTCGTCGTCCTCGTCGTCCTCGTCGTCCTTGCTCAACTGCGACCCGCGATCCACAGTGTTCTCTGCCGGACCTCAACCACGACCACCCACGCCCAGTGTTCCCTGCCGGTCCTCAACCACGACCATCCACGCCCAGTGTTCCCTGCCGGACCTCAACCGCGAGTATCCATGCCAAGTGTTCCCTGCCGGACCTCAACCACGACCATCCGCGCCCAGTGCTCCCTGCCGGACCTCAACCACGACCATCCACGCCCAGTGTTCCCTGCCGGACCTCAACCGCGAGTATCCACGCCAAGTGTTCCCTGCCGGACCTCATGTAGGAAGATATGGGATAAAGAATGTGCAGAAGAAAGTTAGAAAGAATGTCAGAAAGAATGTCAGAAGATATGCCAGAAGATATGCCAGAAGATATGCCAGATAGAATGCCAGATAATATGCCAGCCAGATATGCCAGATAGAATGCCAGAAGATTTCCCAGATAGAATGCCAGAAAATATGCCAGAAGATATGCCAGATAGATATGTCAGAAGATATGCCAGAAGATATGCCAGAAGATATGCCAGAAGATATGTCAGAATATATGCCAGAAGATATGTCAGATAGAATGCCAGAAGATATGTCAGAATATATGCCAGAAGATATGCCAGAAGATATGCCAGATTGAATGCCAGAAGATATGTCAGATAGAGTGCCAGAAGATATGCCAGATAGAATGCCAGAAGATTTGCCAGAGAGAATGCCAGAAGATATGCCAGAAGATATGCCAGATCATATGCCAGAAGATATGCCAGATAGAATGCCAAATAGAATGTCAGAAGATATGTCAGATAGAATGCCAGAAGATTTGCCAGTAAGAAAATGTATAAGTGTCATGGTGGGGATCACACGAAGTAAAGTATTTTTTTTTAATATTGTGTGGTTCAAACGGCAACGTCATGGAAGGACCAAACCGCTACTGTCAACCCAGAAGGACCGCCGTTAGATTCTTTCTCTGGGGATCATTGTGACATCATTGTGATAAGTCCATGAACGGTACATCATGGTACATCCCAAAGAAGAACAAAGCTGTGGTTAATCTTACTCCTTGCTTACATGGGAAAAAACAGTGAACATTGCAGCAAGCTATGTTTGATTGCGAGAGAGTAGCTAATGTGGTAAAGCCAATAGCAAACCATCCCATCAACTACCCATGACTGGGAGGCATTAAAAATCTCATCCCAGTCATAGGGTTTTTTTCCGGATATACCCAATGCCCTAAACCTCTATTGGGGATGGTTTTTCTGGTTATCCAGTTTTCCCATAATTATACTCCGGCCTCACCTTTCAAAAACGGACCGATTTCGGGCCTCCCCCCCCCCCACACCCCCTAGATTAGCTTCGCTTCGCTTCGCTTATACCTATACTCAAGCCCAGGCCTTCGGCTGGCTTTCGTGATAAACCCATATGGTATAATATTATCCAGGATTAATATGGTTATAAAAGTATACATAATATTTATGGGATATAATATGGTTATCCCATATTAGTCGATGAAAACAAATTTTCATCAATATGCTACTGTATTTTCCAATGATGTTTATCCACTATTTTCCCCTATTATCCCCTATATCTATATAGTTTTGTCCAATGATTATCCCCCTGTTTTCCGATATATTCTCTGGGTAAATTATAACATGTCCATCGATTTCACCAACCTGACCAGTTCGGTCACGACGTGAGCTGAGCTCCCACACCTGCAGTGCATCAAAGTTGGGCCCTTGGGTAGCCCAGCCGGTGCCGATGCCAATGAAGCCGTTCACCAGCACCAACCTCGACACCGCCATGCCCCAAATCCATAATGAAACTAGTTGAAAATCACGGTCTATTTGATGCTTTTGGATGTTTTGACTACAAGGCTGTGGTGGTTCCCCATGATTTATATAACCAAGAATCATGGAGTCATATGAGAGATACAAGACAATCATGTTGCCAATCAAAGATCGGACATGATTGCTGGATAATCGGACCAAGTACCATAAGCCGCGTGCATTACGAGATTGCATGTCTCTTGAAAAGAATGAACAGCAACATCACAATCAAATCAATCCGCGTGCCCCCACAACATTCACATCATCAATGTCATGCGCCTCGGAAACATCAGCATCCACCGTCGGCTTTGAAGTTGCCCACTCTATTACCAGGAGCATTTCTGGAGGGCCATCCATAGCCCCATGGCCAACCCGAAATACTCTGCCAATCACAACATTGCCATAATGGCATCAATGTGGTAAATCCAATATCACCATAACTGGGTGGTATAAACCATCCCCGAATTATTAGGTTTATTGAATTATAGCACATTAACATACATTAACATCACCACATGGCAGTGTGTCAAAACCTTGTACCCCTGGTGAACATCAAAATATGTAGCTGGTAAATGGATGTTCATTCCCCTAAAAATGGTATTAATAGGTTTTGACCCACCCCCACATGCTGTTAAGACATGCGATGACATGAGATTCTTTCACCCGTTTCCTGCAACCATTCACCAGCTTCAGTAGCCAGGCACCGAGATTCCGGACGGAAAAATGGGCAAAAGCATGCACGGCTCAATTTCGTTTCCCTCCTGCCATTCGCCGAGTGTCTGGTTGGTGGTGCCATGTGCCCATCTTGAAAAATACTAGTCTCGTCAATGGGAAGGATGACATCCCATATATATGAAATGGAAATTAAACATGTTTGAAACCACCAACCAGTAGTTTTCAATCAAATAACGATGGATATAGGTCCACAATGGTCCACATTTGACACAAAAAATGGGATAGCTCATCGACACCCAACAATGTGGGGCACCAAACTGGCGCTTCGCAACAGTTTGGAGCTCCTCAAGCTGTGGGGGCAATAAATCCAAGTCTTCCTTCAGAAAGATGTAAGGAACCAACCTCAGTTTGCAGCATAGACGATTCTCTGAACAGGGGCACAGGGGTCTAAAAATGGGTGACTTCTGTGGTTTCAGAACATCGGTTTGCCGGGCGGACAACGGTGACAGGAAACCGGCTTAGAGCCAGCTTGTGAGAACAAAATTGAATCTGGTTATCAACTAACAGCTGTTTAACTGAAAAATAGGCTCACCCGGTCAATCATTCATGTATATAATATATATTATATAATAAATATCATAAATATCATAGATATCGTACATATCATAAATATCATAGATATCGTGAGTACCTAAGTATGTTCCCGTTAACATTGTTAATAACATGGTCACATATACAAATCGGGCTTTATGTCAGGGTGAATCCCAGTGGTTGTCCAGTTTCCCATCAAATCCCAGTGGTTGCATTCCCATAGAGTTATGGCCCGAGTTATACGTGTTATACCAGTTATAAGATGTTATAACCCATAGGATCCATGTATGGTATATAGGCTAACATTGAGGATATATTGATGGTAAATGTTACCATATATACCATAATTACATGGATCCTATGGGTAAGTACTAACAAAACTTAACAAGATCCCATAGAAATAGACATGGTTCATGTATAATTCCATAGAAATAACCAGTTCGTTCCACCATTTCTAAATGGTAAATCGGGCCGTAACAAAAGCCCATCCCCCGCCACGAAGATCCGCGGTACGGCGACAGCTTGGTGTTGATGTACCGCGCGCTGGCGTGGACATCGCGCCCATGGAGACGGGTGCCGAACATACCGATGGGCCTGGCGAAACGAAGCGTTTCGGTTTCATGAAGAGATTTTTCCATGGGGGCTTAACAGCAGCAACAACAGGGAAAACACATAAAAATCTGAGGATACTATGGAGTTGGATGGATTTGGATGGATATAGATAGATTTGGATGGGTTTAGATGAACTCATTTATGTGTTGCGAACCCATGTAGAAAGGTTTCGCAACAGCCCGTGGGAGTTTCACCATGAGTTCACCATCAAAAATTGGATTTCTCCCCAGAAATGCACTATACCAGCGATGTGGATTTAATGGAACTAGGACCTCATTTTTAATGTATATCTATAAGTTGGCACACAGGTGTATAAGTTTTGATTAATGTAAAATTTGTTCCAAACCACCAACCTCAGTATAAGTTAGAACATGTGTTTTTTACACAGTAATTCTATTGCGTAATTTTAGACCACGTGGTTTATATTTTGTGATGGGATGGCCACATTATATCATGCTCTATCTGTATCTGCGCTGTGGGTAGCTGGTGCTGCAATTGATTCACCACAAAATCTTGCAATTCAGACTCAGACGTTACCGCCTGTAGAAGATAATGCATTAAACAGAATTGAAAGACATAAATCCCATGGGTTTTCCAAACGCATTACAAGGATCGTTCAAGCTGTCAATGTTGAACTGGAAGTCAACACAAACAATGTTGGTTGGTTTCAATATGAAACAGTATATCATTTGAATAACAAATTACCATAGTATCATAGATTATCATAGATTATCATAGATTGTTGATGTTTGGGACCTATTCCCCTGTAATAAATTCCAGCTGGCTTTTTCTATTCGTAACGTGGCCATTCCGCTCCAAGCGGCTCAAAGAGGTTCAGGTTGTTGGTGCCAACGAAGTCTTGCGCCTGGGTCCGTCCCACCTTGTCACCCTCGTGGTTGACGGAATCCATGAGGTTCATTGAGGTTCATCATATTCATCCACCATGTATGGAAAATCACTATTGTTAATAGGTAAATCCACTATGTCTATGGGCATGTTCAATAGGAAACTGTAAACGTTTACCAGAGGGTATCTTGGGTTGTAAAAATTATGTATGGTATGGGCGAAGATTGGTACCTAAGGCAGATCTTCCACCTTCTTCTCTTGGCACTCTCCTGCTATAGCTCTCATTTTTTAATCTTCAATGGTTGCTCAAAAAAGGCTTCATGAATACAAACGTAACTGCCAAGCATAAATAATATCACATACATCTAGGAATCTAATGAGAAATCGTATTGTATTGACCACGGAATAGCGATGATGCAATCATCAATAATCAGAACAAACATGAACCAAGGTCCAGTATATACTGCCTGAAGGTACCCAACTAAGCACTCACGAGGCAGGCCGACAAAAAACGCCACGGCGACTCAAAGTCCTCGACTTCTGGAGGTGCCATCTGTTTGCTGTTTGCAAAACTGCTCCGAATCTGTTTTTTTTTGCCTCCAAAGAAAATCTATCAAGATGCTCTAGAAAACTCTACCAAAAAAAATCAAACACACACATTTCCCTGGATTTTTTCTTGGTGTATCTGTCCATTTATGGCTACAAATTGCTAAAAGACTGACCATGACTGACCCCACCAACTCAGCAGAGCTGACAAACCTCTGCGCTTTGCCCAGGTATGGGGATAAGATTTCGATCTTTAGTTCCTACCCTTTTCAAGTGTCCCTAAGGATGAAAGTGGGTACACATACATATTATATGATAATATATATATATATACAACATATATCTATATATATATATATCAATCATGTATGTGTAGAATGTATAGGACGCAAAGTTCAGGTCATCTAAAATTATACATACACATATACCATGTATCTATAATCTCTTCAGTTCAAGCTATTCTGAAACATGGATCCAGCATTTTCTCCCCGAAATTTATCGAAATTCTCCGCACATTGGCTAAAACCAACACGAAATCACTGAACCGGGGGCGGCTAATTATTAGCCACCTCCAAGGGGAGTAAACTTGGGATGCTGTGATCATCCTTTTGCACAAAGTGCGAAAAAAACAGACATCGTTGTGAAAATCCCATGCCCATTGCATGGTTGGTATATCATCCCCCATCAGAAAGGCCATGTTTGGGTAAATTCCCCACATTTTGCCAGTTGAACTCATTCTTTTTAGGATCAACTCCATTTTTTGCTGCTTAAATCTAGCTTGAATTCTATCAATTGTGCGCCGCTCCCCAGTTTTTTTCCTGTTACCCTCTGGTTACAAAAAACTATTGAACATGGCCCAGTCGAAATAGCTGCTTTACCCATTCATCATGGTGATCTTCCATGGATTTTTCGTATCGTTTACCAGGCCGGCTACATCCCAACGCCTCTCAAAATCCAGGTGTTTCTCGCTGCCAAGGCGCCAGGTTCACAATGACCTGCTACTTGCGGAACGAGAGCTTTCGGTTCATGAGACTGCGAGTTTTCATGTAGGGAACAGCTACGAAATCATGATTTACTTGGGGTAATACAGTTTTTTTGTGTAATACAATGGTACGAAAATATCATGGAATCATCTTTACCCTGCAATAATTTTACTTTGGGGGGCAGATTTGGGCAGCCTTAAACTGGAAATCAAGGTGTTATTCATGTTTTCATTGTTTCATGTTCATGTTTTTTTGAATAGAATTATCACTACATGAAAATGAAAAGAACAATGTAAACATGAAAACCAGAATTGAAATGAACAAGAAACAAATGACAACCATTAACATGTTCATGTAGTTGTCAAACATGTTTTTTCAATTGTTTGTTTTTCATGTTTATGTTCATGTTGTCAAATATGTTGATTTGTTGTTTAGTGTTGTCTGTTTCCTGTTCATTTTGTCATTGTCCTAGTGCCGTGTTATGTTGTCTTATGTGTGTTTCCTGTTTGTTGTTTGTGTTCACAGTTTCATTCAAAATAGTGTTTCTTGTTTGCAAAAAGGACCGCATCATTTGTCCAAGACATTTTGGCTGAGCAGCACAGCAAGCACTGTTAGCGCACAAGATACATGCCATGAAACCAAATGAAAATCACAATGAAAATCATCCGTATGAAAACCCATTTTGGCAATGAACCTATAATGATATTTGAAAAAAAAACAAATGAACATGAACAAATCACAAAATAATATGTATTTTAACTTCGCTCAATTGGAGGTTGCAAGATTTTCATAACAATGATCGCAAAAAAATGGTCATGAGACCATGGAAGCATCATTTTCCCAATAAGGAAACCATAGAAATTCTCCATACGGCGGATGCCCCAGGATGGGAAGAAGATCGTCATGAGTACAATATCACCCATTGTTGGGGATATCAATGGCAAATGAAACAGAACATCATGCTGAATTCTCAACATGATATATGTTTGTCGGATCTATCATCAATATATATATATAGGTTTTTTTTTATCTTTTTATCGTTTTTCATCCACCTTCTGAACACCTTTTTTGTTTGAACCGTGCACCCAAGTCTGACCTTTGTTGCTGTTGCTGACCTGTTTTGTTTCAGTACTGGTGACCCAAATCGACAACCCAACTTGCCGTTGATCCTGCGCCCATTTCTCGGCTGATGTCTCCCCATTTGCTACACGGAATACAGTATCCCCCATGGTCCCATATCCGCCATATCCTCCTCATTCTTTCTGTTTGACGGCTTCACATCACTCATTTGTGGCTAATTATTGTTTGTCTTGGAGAGTTACTCTGAAAGAAAAAACTATTTTTTCAACACGATTTTTCAGTTGTCTTGCCTATATTTCTCTGCAACATGGCAATCAATCAAATACAAGTAATATCAATTTATCCACGCACGTACTATACAATGGTAAATTTCGACAGGCAATAAATTTCCTGAACTGGTTAGCAAATGGTTCACTCAACAGTTGACCTATCTACGAATGCAGGTGCGCCTTCACCAAAGACTGCTCACCGTGGTGGTAGCTGGTTGCCGACGAGACCTTGGGCGAGAGTTTCTCACCGTTGGTTTGGTTTATATTCTTGGCACGCAAGGTCTCAGAAATTATGTCACATTTTTTGATGGTGATCCTCGAGTAGATGGAATGTGGACAGTTCAAAACATCACCACTAAAATGAAAGTATCTTTGACAATCCCATATTCTATCTACTTCAGGATGATTGTGTATATATATATATAAATGTGATGAAATTAATATGTATATTATCTGTATATCAATAAGAAACAAAAACAACAGTTAGTTAGGCCGTACCAGCGGCAGGTCCAAGGGTGTGCTTCATGGCCACGGTAGTTGGCTGTGGCAAAGCCTGACCTTTGGAAACTCGGCTGCGTGTAAAACACCCGTATACAAAAGCGTTGGTGTATAAACATTAGGTGTAAGGCGTAAGGTTTCTGTATGTGTGAAACAACTTATGTGTGGAAAGAGTTTTCCCGTCCACGTTTTTGTTTAAGTTGAAGGCGTCTAAGTGGAACATTTTTGTATTTAAATGTTTCTCTGTGTGGTTAAAATGTGCTCTGTGAAAAAACTTTTGTATGCAAACATTGGTCTGTTTTAAAAAACATCTCTGTACGGAAGTGCTGCCTCCAAAAAAGGTGTGCGTATAAAAAAAAAAAAAAATGTTTATATATTTGAAGTGAAACCGTCTCTTCAAAAAGTGTTGTTTGCTTCAAATTTCTGCATGTGAAAACCATTTTTGTGTTAAGGTTTTTCTGTGTAATTGTTTCTGTTTGTAAAAACTTCTGTATTTGAAGGCTTTTGTTTGATATTATATTATTTTGGTATTATGCCTTCTCATGAAAAAACTCTAAACCCAAATTCTCCTGCACCCTTCTCCTGCCAGACCCCCGGGCGGCAGGGGGTGGGCGGCAGGGGGTGGTAGCTCTTTGCAAGTTGAAGTCTATGATAACAATAATGATTCATAATATCCAATTTTCGCGAAACTTTCTCGAATAAACATGTTACCTTTGTGAACTCAAGAACAAGACCAACCAACGAACCCGAATGAAGTCTCGTAAATAACTTTTGTGAAACAAACTATTCGAAGAGTCTTATATTCTTCCCCTGTGACCGTACCAGTGTAGACTGTGGAGTATGGAATGGGGTGTCATGATAGTAGAGTATAAAGTGGGGAATGTAGTGCCTAGAGTGTGAAGTGGGGATTGTGGAGTGTGAAGTGTGGAGTGTAAAGTATATAAAGTATGGAGTGTAAAGTGTAGAGTTTGGAGTGCAAAGTGCGGAGTGTCAAGTGTAGAGTGTGGAGTGTCAAGTGCAAAGTGTGCAGTGGAGGGTGTAGAGTGTGTAGTGTCAAGTGTAGGGTGTAGAGTGCGGAGTGTAAAGTGTAAAGTGTACATTGTGGAGTGTAGAGTGTGGAGTATGAAGTGTGAATGAAGTGGAGAGAGTGTAGAGTTTGGTTTGTAGTGTCAAATCTGAAGTGTGCAGTGTAAAGTGTAGAGTGTAAAGTGTAGAGTGTAAAGTGTAGAGTGTGGAGTGCAACGTGTAACGTGTGGAGTGTAAAGTGTAAAGTGTAGAGTGTGGAGTGCAACGTGTAAAGTGTAAAGTGTGAAGTGCACAGTGTTGAGCGTTGAGTTAATATGTGGAGTATAAAGTGCGGAGTGTAAAGTGTAGATTGTAGAGTGTGGATTGCGGATGTGGAATGTCGACTGTGCACTGTAAAGAGCGGAGTGCGAAGTGTGGAGTGCAAAATGTGGAGAGGCATGTGAAATGTTCAATGTAATAGTGGAAAGTGTGGAAGGTGGAGTGGAGAGGGTCGCGTCTTAAGTGGCAAGTTGCAGCATAAACAAGCATTGCGCCTGCGACGCAAAATGGCACGAAAGACGAAAACATCACACCGCGCGCAGCCGTGCCAGTGCTGAAAGCGGCAATTGAAATCACGAAATTGTCTCAAATACTACGCCTGCCACGCAAAATGACACTCTCACGATGTCCCACGCCTGCCACGCAATTGGCAAGTTGCCACCACTTGACACAGCCCTGACAATGAATTCGCAAAAAAACACGCAACAACGCAATCCAACTTTTTTGAACATACATTTAAACATACGGATGGGACTGGTGTATACTACCTCGTGGGCCGTGTGGTCTGGCCCGCCCTCCACATATTTGAATTTTGTTACCGTACTATTATCAAAATCAAAAGGTTATTAGAGTATTATCATTTGATTATAATACGAAAAACATTACTAAATGATATAATATATTATGGTTATATTATCATAATATTTTTAAAAATATGTTGATAATAGTATGATAATATCATTACAATATTAAACTTATTGCAATATTGTTTTCCAAATATTAAAGAAATATTGTCATTATCATTGTTGGTGGGGTCGAACATGACAATAATATGCCCAATGATAATTCTGGTGACAGCATCACTTGATATGGGCTCTCGGGCGCCACAACTCAGTCAGCTCACCCTAATGGTAACCCCAATAACATTTTTGAGATTTATATATGCTTAATCCAATATTTAAGTTTCACTGGTTGCGACCCCCCATCTACTGGACGATGTTATTGGATACCAAATTGGTCGTCTTCAAAACTAAATGTGGTGTCCACTCATCCAACATTTTTTGCAAGTTTGTATCATCGTACCTGCTAGAAAGAAAAGTGAAGACATTTTTTAATACCACCACAAGTGAGAGTGACTCTTTCATGTCTATTGTCAAGAAACATGATGAAATAGCAACATTGTTTTTGGTTGGTGGTTTCAACCAGTCTGAAAGATATTAGTCAACGGCGATCATCATTCCAGGTAGGATGGAACATCAAACATATTTTAAACAACCAACGAGTTTTGATAGAAATTACACCGATTCATGGTTTTTCCAAGACAAACAATCCAAGGTTTAGGTTTGGTCCAAGATTGGGATGGCAAAACCACAAAACAAATGCCAACATCTGTGGCTACCGAATCACAAATCCTCTGGACCTGACCTTTTGCTACACCAGCTACACCTGACCGTGGCCTCATGGCCTCAGATATCCTCAGATGCATCACCCAACTCCATTGGTTTTATACCCTTTTTTCTGCTTAAATCACCATGTTTCACCATTGTTGCTGCTTAAAACTGCCAGTTCTTGGTGCCAAGCCAGGCCGGTGATTTGGGAGACCTTCTTCCTAAGTCGAGACGAGTCAAAGGGACCCTGGGGGGCAGTGGAATTATGACCCAAAAATGTGGGGCCCCCTATATAGCTAAGTTGGCTTATAACTCACATAAATATGGTTTATGATACCTATATCTGTAGCTATCTGTAGTTAATGAGGTTTAAAAACCAACAAATAACTGGGCCCCAACTTGTAGGTACCCTAAAACAGGTTGTCAATCAATGTGTATTCCCCCAATCATATGGGAATAAGGGAATAATGGGTTCCGAAAATAATCCATACGTGTATGGGACAATTTTTTCTTGGGACACTTGTGGGCCTATGTTGGATATGATCATCCTATTTTTGGAGGTACCTAACTTTGACCTAAACCGATATTTATGGAGATTCATGGTTCTTGTCCGTGTCCAAATGGTACAAATGCTACGAGTACATGGGCAAATCATCCGTAAAAAGTTGGATACATGGGGATTCAACCCCCAAAATATCAAAAGGTAATCCCACCAAACATGTCTAGATTTATATGTTGTTCGTATTTGACCACCAACAATAGCTAATAAATGCTAATAAGTAATTACAATTTGGGGCCCACCAGTTATAAGTTGGTTTATAAGCCTTATTAACTACAGTTTTATGTATCATAAACATTCATAAACCAGATTTATGTGAGTTATAAACCAACTTAGCTATATAAGGGGGCCCAGATTGTATCATTGAGGTAGTAATAAGGTTTAATAGGGGCGTTTTAACCCTGCTATCATTGGAAATGTGTCACCTTTGGGGTTGATTCAATTCCTCAAGTCCAGGTGGCTGGTGGCCATTCAACGAATTTCAAGATATAGGGGTTTCCAGAAATGGATTGGTTCTTTCATGGAAAATCCCATCTAGACATGGATGATAACTGGGGGTACCCCTATGACTTAGGAAACCACTATATAAAGATATAAGGGAAGTTTTCAAATTTGCTCAACGTACTTGTAGTCTTGTAGTACATAAACACAACCATCACAAATTAGTATCCCTTCCATGGTTTTACAGGGTGATTGAAATATGCATGCCTGAACATGTCCATTTTGGTGCTTGAATCAGTAATTACTAGTATTCTTGTTAACTAAACCTCGATCTGTATTGGGTCACGTCTTTAATGGTTGGTGTTTGAAGCCCCCTTTCTCTGGAAAAAAAACCTTTTGCAAACACTTGGTGCAAACATTTGGCTTGATGCCGGTTGTTGGCGTTTCCCCATTGCAAAAAGAACGCAGTTAGGGTTATCATCCCAATATATCCACATTGTATATGATTGTTGGGTGATGTTCGTTTGATCTCCCCCATATTTTTGGCTGAAAGCACCAATCCAGCAACCGCAGAACTGGGCGAAGCCGACTCGGTTTTGAGTTGTCGTATGGCCCAGTACAGCACTTTGCGCTGCGAAGGCTTCAGCCTGTGGGCGCAGCAGTGGTGGCGCCAGCAGTTTCGCTAAGAAACGGTGGATGTTCCCGATAGAGTATTGTTATCTTATAGCAACAGTGATTCTATAGTTGGTTTATCTTTGATAAGTTGGGTATATCGGTATATGGTAGATATTGGTAGATGTTGGTAGATATGGGTAGATATATCCATCTAGTTGGATAAGTTTTAAAAACCAACTAGACAGAAAGGGGACCCCCCGCAGTTATAAATGAAAGCAGTCATGGATCGGTGAGTTGGTGCTACCCCCATCAAGGCCCACGGCCAGATGCAGCTTCTCAGCAGAGACGTCATTTTTATGCATGGGGCATGAGTCGAAACGCAAAACTGCAGAGTCCAACCATCACTCTACTCAGCAGTGAGTGTTTTTGTTCATGTTTTTCCTTGAAATGTTTTGCACATCATATTAGGATCATCCCAAACGTGGGATATCCTTAGCCAAAAGGCGACCCTGGTCCGCTTAAAATTCCCCATGGCGTGTGAGGAATCCAAAACCGTTTTTGAAACCTGAATAGTCTCTCTCTTTCTCTCTCTCTATATATATATATATTTGCTTGTCAAATAAATGTGAAAAATGGTGTAAATATTCATGTCTACAATGGCTAATAGTCATGCATAGTCCCATGTTGAACCACCAAACGACTATGGCCAAGGCGCCCATCCATCAGCTTTGGAATGGAACGGACGTTGTCATAAGCGCTGAAATGGAGGAACCTCGGGATATCAAAAGCTTAGAGTTATGGCCCTTGTTAATACATGATATTAACATATTATATAATATAGTGACTATTGTTAACAATAATCATGGTTGGTAACTGGTTGATAACCATGGAGTTATAACTCCTATAACTAGTTGGTTAGAAATATCACTATAAGCTAATTTATAACTGGTATTTCGGGCCATCACTGTACAGAATCAAGGACCAGATAACCCACAAGTCAGCTTTTTCCAATAATCACAAACACTGGTTGAAGCGGTACGGAGAAGGCAGGAAAGACAAAGGAAACGGTGGAGGATCGATGGTTTTCAAGAGTTGTATGTGAAAGAGTCGTGACGTGTGTGAAAGTTGTGTGAGACAAAGTTGTGTGTGTGTGGCACGGGCGCATGGCAAAGTTGTGTGTGTGAGAGAGAAAGGACCTTGCCTGGATTGGCGTCAAGTCCACTCCGAGTGCTCTTGCAACTGCTGGCAGCTCGATGCCCGAGTGGTGTTTGTGCTGCATCTGTACTTCCAACATCGATGTCCACTCCGTGTATGCTGGGCGATGATGTCCTTGCAACATCGTCTTGATGTCCTGCAATTGCCGCTTTGACGCTCTGTGAGCAGCCTGCTCGAATAGCATCGACCTTGCAGTGAAAGTCTCCAAATGGATGAAATGCCATCTCTTCGTGGTGCCATTGAAACACATATTCCCACTATTCCACTCCAGGTTGCTCTTGGATGCCTGATCACACATGGCCAACATGACCAGCGCACATTTTGTGTCTGCGAAACAGTTTTCAAGCGCTTCCATCAATATGCAGTCCACCGACATGGAAACCATTCTGGTCTTTCACAGGAGTTATAATCTCATACAATCCCAAATTTATGGCTGTTTTCAGGGACATAATTTCGGGCTAAGGGGATATGTTTGATCGAATTTCCATGGCTGACTGGAGTCTGATTTAGGGGGTTGACTTCCTATGTTCAGGACCTGTCTGCAAGTACACGGTGTGTGTATATATATATATATATATACATACATACATACATACATACACATACATATATGTATATATCATATATGTACATACACATACACATATGTATATATCATATATGTATACAAAAGAAATACATATATATATATATATATAAATTTACAATCTACATACTATATATATATATTACAAAGACACAACTGATAGTGATACAAAAGAAACACGTTTACTCTTGGCTTGTTCGACCTACCAACACGACCTTTGGAGCTACAAACATGGGGATATGACCGTGGACCATCGCAGAGATGACATGTGACTGGTTGCTGTTATCCTCTTTTTATGTATATATATATAGTACACATACTTGAAACATGAGCGTCCACTTAGATCCATTTGGTTCATATGAATGGAAACATGTGTTAACGACCAGGATCAAAGCAATGGTGTCATTTGGGACCCCAGTTGAGTATCGCCGACTTCAGAAACCTCTGGGATGACGGCGGTTTATCACATCAGATCTTAGATGATGTTATCTGGTTGGCGGTATACCTACACCTTTGAAAAATATGAAAGTCAGTTGGGATTATTCTTCCCAATATATGGAAAAATAATCCAAATGTTCCAAACCACCAACCAGTTAGATGATTTATATAGTACATTTACAAGTCCTGGCGTGCGCGAATTGTGTCTCAATTTCATTCTGTCTAACTTCCCCCACTGACGTGGCGACAGAAATTACGTTCACCCAGTGACGACTTATCAAAGAAGTCCTCAAAGTTTGTGGCATCTTGGGAGTAGTCCAACTCCTACAGAGCTGGCTAGTGACGGCGACGCAAACAGGAAGCCGAGATAAATCAGTACTTAAGTAGCGACCCAGATAAGCCTCAGTTAACCCAACATTGTTGATCCACACTACAATTTGCGACTACATCATATTACATATTGGGTACGAGAACCTTAGGATATACATGGAGTACTATGATATTACCCATATATGATGATCCAACATTCTTTGGAAACACTATGGGCAACCTTTCAGCGGATGAAAATGATGCCTTCGGCCCACAGTCCTCGGTGGGATCATAGTCCTTGATCCACTCCTTTCGATCATCGGTTCGATTGGGCCTCGGCATGACACGGCCGGAAACCGAAAAGGCGACCTAGGATGTAATTGTGAGAGAAGTAACCCCACAGGTGGTCAAAGTGCTCCACTTCGGCACCACCCAAGCAAGTCAATTTGATGTCGCTTGTTGTCACATCTCCGTCAAGGATTTCAACCAACTTCGTGCAGGGTGTTGGTTGATGAGGGTTCGACATCCATCCGTCTTCGCATTCAAATTGATTTCAGAAGCATAGGGTATGCCAAGACTGGACTTCTCAGCATCGTTCGACTTCCATGATAACTGAGGTGTAGCTATGTGTAACTGGGGTTTTACTGGTGTATGATATCAACTTTCTATCTTTCCATTCCCCCATCAGCTCAAGCGAGCCCATCTAGCTCAAAAAGATATTTTTTCCAGCCGGCATAGGGGATTTAGCTAGCACGGTGCCCTTTCAACAAGCGCGCACATCACTACTTTCAGATATTGTAGCACATTTTGCCACCACCTCCGCGACATGTTAGGGGCTCAAGTAATTTGAGACGGTCCAGTAACATGATTTGAGCTAGCACGAAAGCCCATCAAAAATGTGCTTTCAGACTTTCAATTAGAGTCAGCCACATTTCGATTAAATCCGCGTCAACCATCATTTGAATCATTTATTATCAACTATATCTATCAACTATATTTATATATATTCATATTTTTTTCATAGTTACAACTAGTTGATAAGCACGAGAAATGATGGTCAAATACCCATCATAAAAAACTAGATAAATCTATATGAATCTAGATTTTTGGATCGTGTGTTCATGTATCTTCAATGACTTACTGGTGCTAAACGTAGGGAATGGATGGGTTGCTGGGGGTTGCTGGGATGAGTATTGATAGTTATTGTGGATCATTCCCTCATTGCCTGCTAGGCACAAGTAAGATGATGTTCAATGGTTCCCAAAGGTGTTTTTTCAAAAACCAAGCGACTCAAAGGCTTTCTCCAGGGCTTCCATGTCCTTGGCTCCTTCGAACTCCACCTGGATGACCTCAAGGACCGTTTTCCCATCACCAGGCAGATAACCAGTTATTTTATCGTCGTTATTGTTAGTTAGTTGTCTTTATGATTATCTTTTATGATAAAACCAGTTATGAAAAAGCTGTCTCTTGATGTTTCTTTGGTTATCTGTCTTATTCTTCTGAATAATAAACATGTATAATAGATTATGATAGTTATATTAGAGCTCGCCTTCATTGATGTTAACTTTTTTTATATCAGAATCATTTGCCAAGTTGAAGTCTAAGACACCTGTGAAGTCCAAAGGGAATGGCTTAGGACCTGGATTCATCAGCAGTTTCAAGAGATGGACTCATGAATCCCGAAAGGCCCTTTCAATCCTTCGTGTCCAAGGACCCCTTTGGGGGTCGGAACATGGCCCGGATTCTTGGGGAACTAAAATGAATATATACATAATATAATTTTAGATTAAATAATATTATTTATAATCATATTAAATTAAATTATATTAAATTAAATCATATTATATTAAATAAAATTAAATCATATTATATTAAATTAAATTAAATCATATTATATTAAATTAAATAAAAACATATTAAATTAAATCATATTATATTAAATTAAATTAAATCATATTAAATTAAATTAAATCATATTATATTAATATATATGTACATATATAGTGTATGTAAATAAATGAAATGTATATATAAACATGTATTGTACATAAATACATATATATACATAGTGTATATATAAATAGCGTTTATATAAAAATATATATAGTATGTATATATATAGTGTGTATGTGAATATTGTGAAAATATAAAAAGTATATAAATATATAGTGTATATATAAAATAGGGTTATTATATATAGTATATGTAAATAGTATATATACACTAAATAAATAGTATATATATAATATAATATATATATAATATAGTATAAAAATACAAAGTGTATAAATATATAGTATATATATAGTAAATATATATACTGACTATATATATATATAGCATATATTTAGTATGTAGTATATATATATAAAGAAGAAAATATTTATATATGTACTATATATATATATACATACTATATATATATATACACTCCTCAAGATTGGTGTTGTCTGAAAATCGGGTACACCCCCATGAACTGGAGACTTCCATGAAACCACCACCGCTGGGCGCTCCCAGCATGCTTGTCCATCGCTTGGAAATACTGCAAGGCCTGGCCGGCAAGGCATTTGTCATCCCGGATGGCATCCAATGGTGGATACAACATGTCCTGCAAGATCTGAAGAAATTTTGCAATGCCACTTGTAGGGGATGGGCCTTGAATATCCAATTAGATCCTTGGCCCAAATGATTCATGGTGATACCACAAAATGATTACCATCCAGCCGAACAACTGCTCCGGAAACGGGGAGCAACTTCAAAATCAGCCACTAACGCTGCCAAGAATTGACGTATCAGCGTTTCAAAAATCCGGGTCAACAAGAGGTGGAACAATCCGAGCAATCAACATTGACCGACCACAGGAGATAGGTATACCATACCACATCTGTCCGTCTGTCCACATTTTCTCCTGTTTGTTCTGGTGTGGGCTTGCACCAGGTAAGCTGCAACACAAACCAAAAAGCATGCTGCATGGATGGCCTCAACATTGAAAGCAACAAATGACCCATTCACATAGGTGAAGATCTTCTGCCTGAAAGCAACATTTTCGATAGTTACCACATATAGTTCACATCCTTCCAATGAAGTCGTGACGTTAGGTCACATAATCATTCACACAGATATATGCTATATGAGTTCATTTTCGGGCCAAAAGCCCGGCAAATCCGTGACAAGGCCAGTGACTAGGCTTAACTCCAGAGTGACCAACCGACCACCAAACCCACCAAACCTCCCTAACCTGGCAGGGCTACAGACCATAGAGTCATTGGTGGTTGTGATCTAAGGCGAGTTGATGATTACAGTACTATATCTCTATTTCAGTGCCGGTACAAGTTGGTATTGCCATGTATTGCCAGTAGATGCCAGTAGTATTTCACAACTGAACAAATGCCCAAAGTCATTTACCGCTATTTCAGTAGTTTTTCTAACTTCATTCAACTCTGATCTTTTCTGGGGTATTACACAAGTATATCGGGAGTTCCTGAAATGGGTGATCCCCAGTCGTCACCATAGGTTTCAATACAAAGTCATGGTCATCCACGGCGGCTGATGTGGAGCAACTCCCATGAAACACTTGGGAAACCGAGCCAGATATTTCCTAAGTCATGGGGTAGGTACCCCCAGTTATATCCATATTCAAAGCATGTTCCAAGTAATAGACCTTCCAGCTATTGGGAATCCCTCATGACCTATGACTTATGAAACCTCGACAAGCCAGGCAGGCCTCTGCTCGAGTGGAAGTGCCTAGGCCCTGCGATGTCAAGTAGGATTAAACTAATCATGATAGGGGTATGATCGGGGTATATGATCGGGATATATAAGCAACATACATGTTTTTTTGGATGTGACTGAAAATAGGGGGATGACCCCCCAAAACAGACTGGAATTTAATTGTATAAGTGTTAACAAAGATGCAACAGCGATGATAAGCCATGGGATTTGGGGGTAACATATTTTCAGACAAACCTAACTAATGCCAAGTCAGGATTAATCAACATCCCGTTATTAATCAACCTCCTCCTCCCCCCCAAAAAAGCAAATTAAAAACAGGTGGTCCCCCAGGATTAATAAACACCCCCGATTAAAAAACCTCTAGTGCTGAAATCAATTTTTTATCCAACAATTTTTATTTCCAATTCTATTTATTTCCATTTATGTTTACATTTTTTTATCATCATTGTTATGCTTAAGGTTTAAGTTGATCATTGAGAATTTCAATTAACAACTATTCCCCAAATGATCGATTTTTGATTAAAATATTTTGAAAAAATCATCAGTTTGGATAGCTCCCAAAGGGTGCCCCCCATGAGCCCATGTCCCCCATTAATAATAACCAGGGTTTGGCCCTGGTTAATCAACCACCTTTCTGATCCATGAAATTTTAACAAATCCAATGGAATTCTATTAAGATCTAATTCATGCAAGCCATATCCAAAGTTTTATGGTTCAGAGTTGCTTGTTATTAAGGGGTGGTCAAGAAAACCAGTCAGAAGGTACCCCCCCTACCTTCTGGGGGGTGGTTATTAATCCGGTGTTGGCATTATCAGATTTTTAAATGTGGATTGTATGTCAAAAGACACCACAAAAACAGCTCATTGTTGGTCAAACTCCTTCATCCATAATCTGTCCGCACTACATTCACTAAGCAACGTCATGAGCACATGTGTCCACAGCTTCTATAGACTATTGATTTGTGTGTTCACCCCATTTGAACACCGGTCAAGTGAACTTGCCATCCTAGGGTCAAGTGCGTAAAAAGAAAAGAATCGGCAATATTTAGAAACATCACGCAGCTATTCAGGAGTGGTTTTAGTTGCTGATATCAAAATTAAGCATTATAATGCATTATATAAACTGAACAGCGTTCCTGACTATTAAGTATCAATAGGTATCAAATCTTACCTTTGAATCAGGAGAAATACATAGAAATACACTCAAGCAAACAAACATAGCCATAGACTATGGCAGGCAATGAGCCATTTAGTTCAATGATTGACCAACCATGGTGATCTTCCATAAACATCCCAAAGCCAATCCAGCATGATAGTTTTCGATGATTATGTGCATGTTTGGCATGTTGTTACGAAATTTGGACGACTCTGTGATGATGTATGACGATATGATATCATTTATCTCTATTTGGCAACTACATATGTTGAAACACATCCACAAGTGACACGCCATATCTCACTCCTAAGCAGTTTGAATTCACTGAGAATGAACCGTCACGCAGCGTCCCCGAATCGATTCCTTGATCTCGGAGGGTCCCTTATTCACCTTGAAAGTATAGCCATGTGCAGTAACCATGTATAGCGCATATTTGAGTGCATATGGAAAAAACTCATTCTGGAAATTGGATACCCTCCAGTTTGCTGGAAAATCCTCCATTTCGATTTAATTCAATGGTTTTCCATCAAAACACCATTTATAGAGGATGTTCAAATTAGCCATGTTTGATCGCACCAAAGGGTAAATCAATTACTATCCGATCACAAGGATCATATCATTGCTATCCTGATTAAACAATAAAAAAAACAACTTTAAACTTCCACTAAACGAAACTTAGGAGACCAACTCTTCTAGAACTCATGGCCCTTCCATAGATTCCATGACCTGCGCCCTTTCCCTCTCCCCCCACCTTGTAGTACTTCGCACGGTAGTGTTTCGTCCAGTCTGCCCCTGCTGTTTTGACAAAGGCTGATGTGATCCTAATCTGAAGGGTTGAGCATAAATATATACAGCATGTGATGAGTCACAGAAAATTAATCAACCAACATGGGTTTGTCACGGTTTTTCTCAAAATAGGTAATCTCTGGTTGCATTGTTTTGTTCTTCTCATTTTGCGTATCAAAATTGCCATGGGAGGGTATACCCAAACGCAGTCGAACACTCCCAAACTATCAAGTTATTGAGAAACTCTTACTAGCTCCCCGGCTCCCAATTCAAAACTTGGAACGTGGATGGAACCATAGCTCCTAGCAGCTCCATTCACCGGATAGAATGATGGATATAGATATAAAGCTTATATCACTTATATCCAAAAACTCATGGTGAGATCACCATAATCAAAATATGATCTTAAAATACGTTCATAGATTTTTTTTTCATAATATGATCTTAATATAATCATGATCACATTATAAAAAATAATTAGAAAACTTACAAACTATTTTCATACATATCACCGCGTTGCGAACCCCTCATCAGGATGCGTCCATCTTTGGAAGCGAAACCAGCTCGTCAGCACCATCTTCGGCTGCTTATAGGGTGGCAAGTGTGAATTCCGAATCCAAGGCAATTTCCCTGTCTGTTCTTGTATCTTGCCATATCTCGGAAAGTTGGGCCTGAACTGTGTTAAAGATATCCTCGCAAGTCCCCATGTTTTGAAACAGGCACGGGGGCCACAGGATATCCAGTACCTGATCTTCATCTTGAGCCTTGTGCAACTTGTCAATCAAAGACTCCACAGGTTCCTGTATTGATTGCGCCTTGCTCTTGGTTTCTTGAAAGGTGAAGCCCCATTTGCTTGATTCGGCTGTGCCCAAGCCTGGTTGTGGTGGGGTCTCGGCTTCGGGCGGCGTCGGTGACGGTGTCATTGGCGACGACATCTCCTGTTGCGGATGCTGTGGGGGTGGAGTGGGGAAACCTTTATCTGGCGAAAAGGACAGTTGCCAGGGTGCAATTGATGTCCCACCAGGTGACAGCTGTGGCCTGTTTGCAGTCTTTGGGGCGCGCAGATCAGGAGCACTACGGCTCGGGCTCGCGCTCGCCTTCGTCGGGATGCCTCTATGCCGCGACGCCACGACTCAACTCTCAACGCTCATGTCAAGACAAACCATATGGTTTGTCATTCTCGTCATCCTAGTGATTTACCTGTAGGACAATTGGTTGGTGCTTGTCATTTTCACTGATCACCAGGACTAGGCTTGTCATAATCCCATGGTTGTACCAGTACCATTAGGATTGGTGCCCCCAAACGATAGCTAAGTTGGTGAACGTAACTTGGTTAACTAAGGTTAAGGGTACTTGAAACTATATATATATGTGTATTATTTATAATATATCAATTAGTAATTAATATCAATTAATGGGGTTTACAAATCGAGGACTTGTCCAGTGATTCCTGCACAAACCCTTGGGTTCCCTCCAAAACCAATCGATTCTGATCATGCCGTATGGCCCATGTCGATTTCGGCACCCAAAGCATCTTTTTGATGTCTTTAGTGTGGGTCAATCCGCCATGTTGATGCTTCAATCACCTTTAGCTCAGTTGGCAAACGAATCTCATTCTCATCCATCTGCATCTGATATTGAATCACATTCAATACCACTCAGATAGGACCACAAAATTTAGAACCTTTTGTTTGCACGGTATTTGAATGTATTTGATATTGGGTTCAATGGATATGTAAACCAAAAAACAGGAACAACATCATATTTCATGCCAAGAAAAACACCATGGGTTTCTCAACAGATCCATAGGGTACAACCTGTATATTTGATTTGGTTGGTTTTTATCTAGGTTATATCACCATTTATGTTGTATATCCCCTATTTATGGTGTATATCAACTATAAAATATACAGTATAAAGTAGTTATACCAGTTATATCCCCATCTATAGTGTATATCAACCCTATACCCTAAAGTTAACCAGCATATATCTATGAAAACCCATTGAATGTTTGCCTTCGTCGCGCTGCCAGGCGTCAAAGTCGCCTTGAGAGAAGAACTCCTGTCCCGATTCGCCGATCCACGAGCGTTCCACCCCAAAAAACTTTTTTTATCGATTGAAGGATAGGACATATACCGATTTAAATAGATTCATACCTATCTAGCTAGCTAGCTAGCTAGCTATCTATCTATCTATGTGTCTAATCTCTATCTATGTGTCTAATCTCTATCTATCTATCTGTCTATCTATCTATCTATCTATATATATATATCTAAATCTAAATCTAAATCGATATCTATATCTCTATCTATCTATATCTATCTATATCGATCTATCTATATCTATATACCTATATCTATGCAAATCTATCTATATCTATCTATATGTATATATTATAAACACACACACATATATATAAACACACTGTGCATATATATATCTCTCTCTCTCTCGCTACGGGGCTGACACTTGCATTTTTGGCGCTTACCTAAGACGGTGCCAAAATCATTTCTTGAACCATGTCTTGAACATAATCTCTGTAATTTGCAATGGTTCGAGCTGCCAACCAAGACCTTGAGAACCGTGGAACCTTCAGAGAATCCGCAAATAACCACCCAACCTTAAATAAACCCTAAACAAACCCTAAACCAACCCTGAACCAACCAGAACTAACCCTGAAACCCTGAAACCCTAAAACAAGGTAATGCGGGGGCTCGAGGCCCCTGACAAAATCTAAATTTTTAGCAGCAGCGTGCAATGGATTTTTCAAACCCTCGCAGTGTTTTGTGAACATCGCTACTTTGAAAATGGCCATGAAATGCCATGAGGACGGGCGGCAAAACACACTTTCAATGGTATTTGCAGGGGATTCTGCACCCCATCATTTCCAAAACTTTATTTTTTTGAGAAGAGTTGTCTTTATCCTAATTTTTTCAGTTCCGTGGCCAACCGCTCGACATTGTTCTTTCTCCGAACATATTGATATGCTTGGCCAGTGCTTGGCTGAACAACTGTGGGTTGGGCAGGCCATTGATGCGTGTCTTTACACGGCCACAAATGAAGCCTTTGCACCATGTTCACAGCTTATCAATTTGCTGCGTTCCAGCAACTTTACTTTGTCCTCGCTGCTTCTTTCCTCGCATTTTGCGAGTGAACTCAGAGCGACAGTGTTTGACCTGTTCAAATTTCAAAGGCCGTCGCAGATTTTTCGCGGCACTTTCCCAGCTAAGACATCCATCTGTGAGATTTTTTTCGAACTTTGGTCAACAACTTGCTTGCCAAAACTTCACTCACTCTTTCTACAGGCGGCTTTGCGCCGCGGGGAACAAGTTTCAATGGAGCTTTCTCGAAGCAAAAGCGATTGGTGCCACGTTGTGTCATTCCCAGCACGCGAATGTAGCACAGAAAGTAGGGTGGCAGCAGCTTTCCTGGATGTTTCACTTTCCACTCTTTGATCCGGTCCTTGAAGGTGACCGAATCCTTTCTGACCCGGTATTTTCTCAACAAAGTTGCGTCCATTTTTACCAGCAGCGTTGAGTTTTGTCACGTCGAATTGAAAAATGTATTGGTTTTATTTTGCAATTAAAAGTGTTGTCAATGACCAATGTGACATGAAAAACATATAAAAAGTGCTCAAAAGATACAGATTCTATCGAAGTGTATGTTGTAGTTTCATTCGCTTGCCTCGGAGGAAAGGCGTTCTGTTTCACACAAAGTCTTGCCAGTAGCAACTTCAACCGATTGTAGCGGCTTCAACAATTCCACCACAGCAGTTCTACCAGCGCCTCCGGCTTTTGCAACTTGCAGAGCACTTGGACAAGGAGATGTCTTCGTATTGGTCCACATGCACAGTGTCATGAGAACTTGTGACGGTGTGAGTCCGCGACGCAAAGATGGAGGCAGGCCATAGCTGCAAGACAAGGCATATAGTACGTCTGGGGCAATCCCACTGGGTACACCTGTATTCCACATGGGATCCACGTTTAGTGGAACGAGTGATGGTGCTAAGGTGTCCTCTTTGACAGTGTCCACAACGAACTGGTTTGAAAAGGAACTTGTTCTCAACCAAGGCATGCACTGCGACGATCTGGCCAGCTGCCATCGGATCTGCAGATCTCTTCTGCGCGCTGGAAAATTACATCGAAATGTATGCTTCGTTTGCTTCCAACGTAGAAAGGGGATGTGCATGCAGGGAGTGAAAAGGAAAACTTATGAAACCCTTTGAGTTGCACATGTCTCCCACTGTACTCGCTCGCATTGGTCCACTTTGCTTTTCTAGGAGTCGCTTGTCCAGTGCGAGGAGGTCGTCTCCTTTCCTGCTTTGAAGGAGCAGTGTGCAACTTCAAGAGGTTTCTATGAAGAGCGGCACCAGGCAAGGTGCACGTACGGACACTGTGCCCGCTGCGTCCGCAGAGAACAAACCATCTACGTATCAAATGCAACAAGAGAAACGATGCAAGTATGACCTTCCGTTGTTGGTTCAAAAGTTTCCACATGTGACATGTCAGTTTGGAATGTAAGATAAAAAGGGTAGCTGTTCATTTGATGATGTTTATGATCAATTTGACGTGCAGAAGAAGCGACTGCGAACCTCAATGCATGCGGTCTTGTATGTGTGCATGTCTTCAAGAAGATCTTCGAGAAGCATCACATATGAAAAGGTGACATTACTCCCCGTTAGTACAAACAACTGCTTTCAACGAACACATGCTGGCGTGGACCCCTCTGCAAGGTTTTCTCGCGCTGCCAACACAGTGACATGCAACGTGGCCTCATGTTTCGCAACAAGACATGCTTGATATCTTGATATTCACCTCGAGTCTGCTTTGGAAGCAAATGAAACAGCTTCATAGGGAAAGGGTATGTCCAAAAGCAACGGGGCTGACTACAGTCATCTTTCTTCCAGAAGTTTGAGCACCGAAGAACCAAACTGCCTTTGTGATCACCACATTGAATCACAGGCACCTGCAAAGAAGTTTCTTTGTGATAAGGGCATCCAACCCACTTGAATCGAAGCTGCTTTTGGCAAAAGGTCGGCACAGCAGACTGAACCAATTCCTGCTTCTCAGCATCGGTCAAATCTATGGAACTGCCACGGAAGCTGGCCACCACACGTGAGGAAAAAGACGAACTAGACGCAGCGGCTGAATGAACTCACGTACCACCACAAGTGCACAGCGTATCAACACCTATGTCACTTCATGTACATGAACCATAAGCAAACACATCAACTCACGTACCACCACAAGTGCACAGCGTATCAACACCTATGTCACTTCATGTACATGAACCATAAGCAAACAAATCAACTCACGTACCACCGCAAGTGCACAGCGTATCAACACCTATGTCACTTCATGTACATGAACCATAAGCAAACACATCAACTCACGTACCACCGCAAGTGCACAGCGTATCAACACCTATGTCACTTCATGTACATGAACCATAAGCAAACACATCAACTCACGTACCACCACAAGTGCACAGCGTATCAACACCTATGTCACTTCATGTACATGAACCATAAGCAAACATATCAACTCACGTACCACCGCAAGTGCACAGCGTATCAACACCTATGTCACTTCATGTACATGAACCATAAGCAAACACATCAACTCACGTACCACCACAAGTGCACAGCGTATCAACACCTATGTCACTTCAATGAAGATCAACCACCATAGAGGACCTGGTCGAACATCTCCATGTCACAAGAACAAAATGAAACACATCTTCATGTAAAACAGCATCAATGTATGAGACGCATGTACAACGTATAAACATGTGCAAATTATCAGGGGCCCCGAGTCCCCGTGTAACCTAAAAGAACCAAAAGAACACCAAACATTAATTAAATAAATAAACCCTAAACGAACCCCAAAGAAAATCTAAACCAACTCAAAGTAAACCTAACACAATTCTTAATAAATCCAAATAAACTTTGGGCAAACGTCCGCCCCGGAGGGAAATCTCTATATATATATATACAGTGTGGATACAGTACATACTAAAATCACCTGTAAAAAATGTAAACTTTATATTAGTTACAGGTGATTTTTCTATATATTGTAAACATAAATCCATAAATCTAACCATGGAACCATGGATTGAACTCATCTACAGTAACTCTCCCTTGACATCACCGGCGGACAGGCCTGGTCCGGCCACGTGGTGTCCGATGTGGACGATTTTGGAAAGACCTGCCATCGAATCTCATGGGATCGTTGGAGGATGGTGTCCGATGTGTGGCTTTTATGGCTATGGTTAACCATTATTATATGGTAACACTCCAAATTAATGGTTATTATACTATGGTTAATACTGGTTGATGATAAACCATGGTTGATACTGTGGTTAAGCATTTTATGGTATAGACAATCCAAATTTGTAGCATAAATAAACGTTTATAATTCATAATACATATATATATATACATACTATTATCTCATGAAAAGAAACATGGTTGTTTGTTTGAATCTGTGATATATCCGATGCATCCAATATCATTATCCCATTATGATAACGTGTTAAGTTGTCCATTTATATGTCCCATGACATGGGATATAAAACCAATTATCATTATAATTATGCTGGTACCTGAAACTAGGCTTTATACACCCAATGGCTTTTACTGTGGAAAATGGTGACTCCCTAGTTTCAAACAAACCCAGAAAAAGATAGAAAAAGTGGCTTCCGGTTTCAATTTTTCATAAAGCCAATCTATTGGTGATCGGATTGATGGTAATTTGCATGGTACCAACCTTGATATTGGATTATACATAAAGATGGCCATGCACACAATGATGGATTAAGTTCCAGTTGTCATTCCATCCGTTGCTTCCTTCGGATCTCACACTGGAGACCACCATCCGCAACGACATCCGCCAAGGGGATAATCACCGTTACGTGCATCACCAATGTGGGCAGACACGACAACCCAAACTTAAGCAAACAACAGCAGAATTCGTCCGAATGCGTCCAATATCGGTAAAGTTGTGGTAGCAACTTAACTGCAACATGTGTTTTTTTTGGCGACTATATGTGGTTAGTTAGCCAATGTGTATATGTACATGTAAGCATGTAAGTATAAAACATGTAAATATGTAGATTGTATATGTGCGCATGCATGTATACATATATATATAATTAAATGTGGATAGTGGTGAAAAAAATAAATGAATATATATACATATTATATAATATAAAACCAAAAATGAACAAGCACTCCAAAGTTACTCCAACATCAAGTAAATTAAATCGTAGCTATTCCATTGATCACATTCCGACCACATGTCTATTCCAAAGTACCGAAAAACAGAAAAATGCTTCTAAGTACTACTAATCCCGTGTCTGCGATTGAACCAATCAATTTTGAAACTGCCCAGTCTGTTTCCCAAATAGTTTTGTCGGTTTGTCTGAAAACAGGGGAGTTTCAAGTTTCAAAGACTTCCACCGTGACCGGGGGGACGTCTAACAGTCTAACTCAGCCGTTCATCTCCTGAGTCTTGCGAGTTGTGCCTCCAAGAGTATAGAGTTCATTGAGACTGAGTGATCCGTATGGGGTAAACTTTGCTATGCCACCTTGGTCAATCATCATTTGCTATAGAAAATCACCATTTTTACTAGGTAAACCATATAATATATAAATGGACCATCTATCATCAATCACCAGGATGGATGCACTGTATAAAGGCTACAGCTGGATGAGGGTTGGTGGCTTGTTTCATGTCGTCCCCCCTCGGAGAATTTGGGGGTAAAAGTCTACTGAAAGATGCAATGGGGTTTGACCTTGGAGATAGAGGGTGATGGACACAGGCTGAAGGTTGGATCAAGGGCGGGTTTGGGAAAGAGTGGGCAGAGGGTGGCTTGGATAGAGAAAGTGAGAGCCTTGCAGAGTGAGACTTGAGGTTTAAGAGAAAAAAAACCATTGGGATTCTTAAACTCAAGTCTTATGATCCTCGCAAAAAAAAGGTTTTATTATCAAGAACTCAAGTCATCCTTGATCAAGGCTCTTATTAAAAGCTGTCCTCATCCTCTTCGCCTAAATCACCTTGACCTTCGTCATCATTTTAGGGCCCAGAGCCCATTTTTGGACAGACCCAACTAGAATATTTAATCATTATAATTCTATAACGGTTGGCTCTATCCAACAATAATTATTGTTCCAAATATAGTGGTTGTCCCAATATATTATTGGACAGACCCATTATAAGTCCATTCTAGTTGGTACAACCACTATACAGCAATATGACAGTTGGCTTGTCCCCGTCCTATCCTATTTCCTCTTCCTATCAATGGGTTCCACCAAAAAGAAAAATCACGGCAATTCTTCCGCAAGATTCACCAATATCAAAGATATTGGTTGCTTCCCACATGTTTTTTTCGAAAAAGAATATGATACTAGTATTCAACTGTTGCTGATATCTGTTTCGATAAATTCACATTTGCCATGTATTAACTGCGTATGGCCTATGGATCAATGACCATTGGCACTAGCCTTCCATGGAAGCGAACCTCCTTTTCAGAGTTGATGCCTCTCACATGGTCAATCTTTGGTACTCCACAAATCATCCTTTGCTGGTTATGTACTTATCGTTTCCATTGCAACAACCTGAAGGATTTTCCAAAGACCAGTTTAATGGAAATCCAAACCTGAGTTTTCCAAACTTAGTTTTGGTCAAGGATAGCATAACCAACTAAATGGATGAGAAAACCTTAGTTTTAGTTATCCAATCAATGGAAATCCAAACCTCGTTTCCATTCGTAGCATATCCATTATGGAAAATGGACCATTTAGTTCGTTGATTTACCTATTTAACTATTTAAAAAGTGGAGATTGTCCATAGTTTTTGTATGTTTGTGTATGTTTACCAGAGGCTATCCGTTTGCTTCGGGATGTTTCTGTCAAGCGAATCATCACTTCTCCATGGCGCCGCGCCCCCCGCGCCACGGCGCCACGGCCTTCACCAATGGAGTGGCGAAGCGCTGCAAGAAGTTGGGCTGCACCTTGGGGGGTGAAGCAACACGAAGAGTGAATTACAATGGGTTGCTAGTCATCTGGTTAATATACTGTTAATATACGGTTAATATATGGTTATTATATGGTTAATGATATAAGTGTTCATTTTAAATTGACATAAACGATATAATATAACATATATATATATAACTTACTAAGTTGATTAAGTGTTGTAAGTAAAAATCATTTATAAGTACAACACTTAATCAGCCTAGTAGTGACATCACTTTATTCAGCTTAGTAGTCAATAGCACTTAATCATTCCTGAACATGATTTGATGAGCTTGAGCAACCCTCAAACAAAGTATGTGTTTTATAGACTGTGCAGATATCATAGATTCCCCCGGCATGCTGAATGTCCCATTGGAAAAAAATCGAAATAACATCTCAACAAACAAAGGGATATCATCCCGATTCAATCAATCGTTGAGTTATATATATTTACATAAAAGTATCCCATCAGTACCACCATGTGGTTGGTAGCATACACCCGTCGTTTTTGTTGGTTAAAACGTGTTGAATCATCATAGCCATATGTCTATGGCTCCAAAGATAGTTTCTAGGTAGTTGTTGGCTGCTGTCCCCATTTCTTGTCCGTTTCCCCTTCAGAAATCCCAAAGAAAAATGGTTCCCTATATCCTGTTGCCCTCCCTCGTATATTAACATAGACCTTGCCAAATCGAGCTTTGGTGATGTTTTTTTCTGTTTTTTTGTTTCCCAAACAATGTGAAGACTTCACGGAGTTTTCTACACCTGAGATTTCTCAGTCTACCCAGCCATTCAAATCTCGCCTTCAACAAGCTAGGCCAAAGCGTGGCCAAAAGATTGATCACCAGACCTCTGAGAGGATACCCTGTCTGAATTTCGTTCAAATTATTGGGGAGTTGTTTTATCAAAAAACATAATTATATACATATATGCGTATATATATATATATAAATAAATAGGTATATATATAATATGTGTATATAATATAGTATATAATAATTATATATGTATATATATATACATATACATATATGTGGCCATGAATAATTGCTGAATATTGATTTTTCAAACCTACATTTTCAGATTGGGTACTGCCGCGAAGCATCAATCAATAACGTCACAGTGAGATAAATCCCCAATAATTTGGTTGATGAATACCTCAAAAACAGCAGAATCGGCGGTGCTCTTGGGCCAGGTAATAGATTTTGAACCAGGAACTCACATGGCGGTCAGAAAAAAACACATCATTCCCAATTTGCCGGTCAACCCCAATTTGCTGGTCAACATGCCAAATTGGTCACTAGACTGGCAAAAATCCTGGGATCAAGGTTTTGACCGAAACTTCGCGGGGATACCCCAAGCAAATTTTACCATTCAATGGTGGGCAAGTTGATAACAGGTGGAATGGGGTATCCTGGCTTCTATCAACATATAAGTAATATAAGTCACATCCGGAGAAACACTGAACATACAAATGACCCCATTGGATAAAGCCATGAAGAAAAGAACGCCGTTGAGTTCACCCTGATAAACAAAAACTCGTTGGTGGTACACCTACCCCTCTGAAAAATATGAGTTCGTCAGTTGGGATGGACTGACATTCCCAACTAGATGGACAGTCATCAACAACCAGTGATTATTAACCATCATTAATCATCATTACCCCATACTAAACCAATGTTCCAGTCACCACCAACCAGAAAACATGTCTTTGTAAGTTGTGAGTTTTTCAATTACCAACAGAACGTCGATAGAACAAGCGGGCTCCCCGCCATTGTTCAAAACAGAGAAAGTTATGCGCAACCTAAAGTTGTGATCCTCCAGGCATCCATGGAAATTCAAATAAAAAAATCACACAAACATAGATGGAAGCTATGTGGAATTGTCTGAAACAGGTTCTATACCAAAATTTCATGGTATTTGACCGTATTATGATTATTTATCCCATACAATTATATAAGTATATGCACACTTTTTATGGACACCAAATGTTCAGACACGCATGTGCCATGGTCCATGATATATGACTTATGATGGGGTATCGGCATCCCGCCATCACTAGAGATTCTCTTTGATGGGCACATTAATCCCTACTGAAAGGGTGATGGCAATGGGAAATTACACCAATCCTTCTCAAGGGTAGCCCCCTCCAATAGTGAATTCATCTGCTACTAAACTGGTACCCCCACAATTAAATAGCCCAGGGCTTTGTTCATCCGGGTAGACACTGGTCCTTTCCTAGTATTAAACACATCCCAGAAACCATTGTCTAGTAAAGATTTACACATGTTTAAGGAATGTTCAATATTCGCGGTACGGGATCATGATATATAATTATGCACCAGTTTCAGACATACCCATATTTCTATCCCCAAAAACCTCCAATGCCACCGCGGCCACTTCTCCGTCACCTGCAATGTGGTGCCCATCCAAGTCTTGATCGGCAAAGATCATGACACGCCTCAGGCAACAGAAAACGTGACTAGTGCAGAGAAGATGTCCGTAGTTTTTTTCCATGGATGCAACCATTTTTTGGGGAAGTGGATTTCAGCAACAAATGTTGGGATCCAAATGATGTTTTTTGTGTTTGGTTCTTTAGTGATGAGATATACAAGCGACTTGACTAACTCACAATTTTAGATGTCTTGAAATGAGGAATGCCAGGGCGTTTTCCAAGTAGGCGATTCGAGCCTCTAAGTTGTCGTTGATCGTAGACTGCATGGAGAGCTGGGCCGCTGGGTTTGCTGGCTCTGAAGACCGGAACATAGTGCCCAAACAGGCGACAGGACACACGGCTACACGTCCTGACTTGCAAGTGCTTTCACCAGCATCTGGCGCGAGGGGGCGCGTGATGAGATCTGGCTGATGAATTGGAAAGAATCATCACCAATAATTCACTCCTGCCTCTTTGCGGTGTTTGCTGCGGTCACGGCACTTTCTGCACTCCAAGCATGCCTTAGTAAGAGCCGTGGCTAGGTAGCTGAAAACTTGCCTTGAAGACAGGAGGTTGACTTGGGTCTCCTCTTGCCGTGTCAGTACACGGTTGCGTCGACTGCTCTGAAAAATGTTTTGTATGCGGCGAAATTCGGTCAAGCAACCCACCTGAAAGTACAGCATTCGTGGAGGTTCCAAATTAGCCAGCTGGGTGTTCCCATGTAAAACTTCTCCGCTGTTCAGACAACGGAAAACTCCAGGCTCGAGAACGGAGCGTTGTCCATGGAGACATATGGCAAACATATGGTGAAATCTGGAGATTTTACCAGAAGAATAGCCATGGCAAAAAACCATGGGATGGACACCGTGCTGATATGCTGATATGTGGCGCAAACATATGGCAAACATATGGGAATGAAAAGCAGCAACTTAATCATCCAAGAAGGCTGGTTGAAGTCTAGCCATCTTCGAAGCCGTTGCTTTGAGATTTGGGTGTGAAAAAAAGGCTATGCTATGCTATGCTAGGCTATGCTATGCTATGCTGGTTGGTGGTTGAGCCACCTGCCCCTCTGAAAAATCATGGAGTGAGTTCGTCAGTTGGGATGGATTGACATTCCCAAAACACATGGAAAGTCATAATCCATTCATGTTCCAAAGCACCAACCAGTATATCATCGGTATACCAACCATGGTTCATAGATATTAATGGTGATTAAACAAGGAAAATAATCAATTCATGTTCCAGTCACCACCAACCAGTTATAGATCAAACACCAGCTATACATAGGTAATGGAACGTTTGTAAACCAGCTATAGCTAATTAACCATGGTATGAATCCATAAAAATCCCCGAGCATGTGATGAATCGTTCTGAAAACCACAACGTGGCTGGTTTTCTTACAGTAGCTAATGATCCAAATGTGCCATAGTCAAAACCATGTTATTATATACAATAAAGCATGATTAAAACCATGGTAAACCATTATTTTACTATGATTCTATAATATATAATATCATTGATTAACATAACTTATTTCCGTAATCCAACCATCAGTGCGAAAAATATACCATGGGTAAATAATGCCCATGATAGTGGATTGAAGCAACTTTTGACTTGGCACACATGTATATCTACTTAGACTCTTTTTTTGTTGGATATATACCCGGCAACGTAGTAAAGGAATAATAAACCACCTCCAAATTTACCATTTTGTATGGGTGGCATAAACCAATCAATCCATATGGTTGGTTTATATAACTACGATTATTGCTTTACTAATATTATTCATGGAATCGAGGAGGGGGGGCTGGGGGGGGAGGGTCTGAGCTTATCATTTAAGCTCCTGATAAGGCTGGGACATGATAAACCCATATTAAGGACCTATTAAGGTCTTATTAAGCCTTATTAAGGGCTTATTAAGGCTCATTCAGGGGTTATCCTTTAAGGCCTTATTAAGGTCTTATTCCCCATGGATAGCTGAACTTCCTTGTCCATTGCTTATCCAAAGCAATGGGTGATTTGAGCCACAACCCCGAAAAAAGGAAATTGAGATTTTTCCAGTGCTTGCGATGCGTGTTCAGGATTTTTCCTCAATTTTGGCAATTTTGGGGATCTGGGGTCCTGAGGGGTCTTTTCGGGGGGGGGGCCTTCTGAAATAGGTTGCAAAAACTGGCTTATCCAGGCTTATCCAATGCTTATCATTTAAGCCCTTGTTAAGCCCTTATTAAGCCCTTATTAAGCCCTTATTAAGCCCTTAACCACCCAACCCCCACCCCAAAATCCAGGTCAAATCACTCTCCCAGGCTTTCAATGAACACCCCGAGATTCACCTTTTTTTCTGAAAATGATAATCCTTGCTTATCCATGGCTTATCCAAGCTTATCCAGACCCCCCCCCCCCCCCCCCCCCCCCCTCGACTCCATGAATTATTCAAGGTTGCTCCCAACACCCAAGATACGTTTGGGGGGGAAACTGGGTAGATAAAGAAATAACATGACTACTTCCCCCCTCCTTCTGGCTCTAATTTACCTATAATGGATTGGAGCAATCCTGTAGATTGTTGGTTAATAAACCCCTACACCCTTTTTACTAAGCGTACCCCAAATACTAAATACTAAATACTAGGGTCCGCGTTAAATTTTGGGAAATTTCAGACTGGCCAATTTGTTTTTTTCATTGACCTCCCTTTCAGAAAAAAAAATGAAGGTCCCATTTGAGGGTTTCACCCCCTAATGATCAAAACCAGTCAACGGGAAGTTTTTTTTAATTAGGACCCGTCTTTTAGGATCGGGAAAAAACGTTTTTTATATTATGGATTTTTTATTTAGTATTAAGGGGGAAGCTTCGCACTCTAATACTAAATCCCCCCTAATTCTAAAAACTCCTCCAGGTGTTGATTACTTTGGGGGAGTGGGGGACGGTTTAGTAGGGGGAAGGGATTATATCATACCCATCTTCAAACCCAAGTAGCTAAGTCTTCCAGATCTATATAATTGAGTCTCTTCCAATATATATATATAATGTGGGTAAAACAAGGCCATAAACCACCCATTTGGGAATGGTAACCAGACCACCTATAAAAATGGTGATGACTGGGGGATGGTAAACATGACATTGTTTTACCCACATTCTATCATATTATAGCTAGCTTATCCGTATAATCCCATATAATCCCATAGGTAATCACATTAAATCATGGGGAAATCCACGAAATCATTGGGAAAAAACTATGGAAAATCACCCTTTTAATAGGTATATCATCTATTTCCATGGGTTACATCATCTATCTGTCAATAGGTACATCATCATATCCCATTTTAAGTGATTACCCATCTGTTTTTTATGGGGATAGCCATTTTTCACATCATTTTCCAGTTCGCAATTTCTGTGAGTCAGGAAACCAGAGGGTAAAAGTGGGATAGCCGGATATTTCTATGGGTTACATCATCTATGTATCAATAGGTACATCATCATATCCCATTTATATATATATATATAAACAAGGTGGTGCCCCCATAGTTATGCTTGTTGGTTTACAATCCCCATGAATACTAGTTCGATATAACCCCCATTCATCAACCCTAGTGAAATTGGACTTATGCTCACCAACTTAGCTAGCGAACTGGGGCACCACCTTGTATATCATCTATTTCTATGGGTTACATCATCTAAGCCATCATTAACCATCATTAACCATCATTAACCATTATATATAAATTAACCATCATTAACCATCATACATACCTGGCATTGGGATGCATTGAGGATTTCCATCCCCCACGTCAATCCATGTCAATCTGGCCCCTGGATGTCCCGACTGATACCGAAGGTCGGCCACCTGCTGGAAACCCAACGAAGTCGCACGATTTTTTGAAACTGAGCATCAACAATAGGGATTTAACGGGATTTAATAGCTGCTTAATGGGATTTAATGGGTTTTTAACTGGGATCTAAGGTGATTTAGTGGGATTTAACTGTGATTTAGCTGGGATGAAACTGTGATTTAATGGCATTTGAATGGGATTTAAGAGGGATGTAACCATGGAATAATATAATTTCATGGGATTTAATGATGATTACACAATGGGAATCGTTATTAATTATAATGTATGATAGTTCAACCCCATAAACGATCCAATAAAGACTTAATGGGCTTCAAACAGAATAGATGACGGTTACCCTCCGGGGTACAAGCAGGGCTTGCTGGAAAATACCCGATCGATAGATGTTTTACCCCATTAAGCATCTTCATTTAGTTTGGAGATTTCCGAGCCAGCCATGTTTGATTGCGGAAGGGAAAGGCAGAACATTCCACACGATTAATGTGATGGATATATATATATATAAATAAACTAAACTAAAATAAAATAACATAAATCAATATAATAAACTATAACATAACATAGTTTAATATAATATAATCTAATATAATATGATATAAAACAGCACGGTACCTGATTAAACTTGGTGCGCTATATTTCGTTTGCAAGTGGACTCAGCGACTTTCGCAATACGCAGTTGTCACTCACCAACAGTTTCCATAACTTTGTAACTGATTAGAACATGGATCTGGGTAAATTATAGCAAATCACTAACCTGAAATATGGCCTTTCTTTCGCCTTATGCAACGAGTTTTGGGATGATTCCTCTTATTAACCAGTGAGGTCGCAGTGAGGTCGTTATAATTTGCCCAAATGGATGCATTTGGATATTGATATAACTAATCGTTTGCTGGTTTACAGTGCCAATCTTAGATACCCTGCAAAAAAAAGTACTGTAGCTGGTGAGCGTAGATAATGACATACCAAAAGACTAAAGGATTAGTTTCTACCCATCTAAGATTGACCTAGTTTAAGACAGAGTCATTGAAGTGGTCAGCAGCCAACACTGGCACGGCAGCACAACCACCACGTCCAGCTTCCCTCATGGAGAAGCTGTGAAGCCTGGAAAAAAAAAACGTCTCAACGTTGGAAAAAAAAACGTGACCACAGTTATGGTCCGAAATACCAGTTACAATGGAAAACTAACAAAACCCCATTTATGGAATGTATAATCCTATGGAAATAACAAGTTATTTCACCATTTATAATTGGTATTTCGGGCCATAACTGCACAAGATTAACAAGATTAAAACAAATGGAAGAAGATAAAATACTCGTACCAGCTGGGGATCCATCAAAATGCTCAGATATGGTCATATTGATTGGGAAAATGCCTGATAAACCATGTCAGACCAACCCATATCCCTGAGTTGCAAATTAATTTCAAACAGAAAACAATGGCAGTCAAAATTTTATCCGAATCTTTCCCGGTGGGTGCAGGCCTGCAAGGCCTATGTGTTCATTTTGCTTGGGGCTGCAAGAAAGCACTCGCAGTCGGATGCTGAATAGCCAGCGACTGCCGTCCATTTTGATCCCCTTGGACCTTGCAGGGGACCTTGCAGGGGACCTTGCAGATGGCCCTCCAAACCCCAATGGCAGGTATGGGTCCTTCGTTGCAAGGAGAAGGAAACCAGAAGCAAAGAACACACCGAGGAATCTCCACGGTACTTGCCACTTGCTGCGCCTGGGCCTGAAGCACCAGGGCGAGGCAGCTAGGGAGTTCTCCTTTTCATTGAAGCCTGCTGTTGACTTCACAGCTTTTGGAATCAACAAACAAATAGTTTGAAAATTATTAACATCGCTTGACAAAGGTTGGTTTAACAGATCCCACATGATATTCCCATGAAGTTCCATTTGATTCAATGCCTAGAAGTTAAGATGCCATATTCATATATCCCAAATGATATTCCCATGCAGTTCACATTTATGAAATCCCCAGCTGGTAATATCATTGATGTGGGATATTCCCATGATACTCCCATAAATTCCTATGATATTCCCATACCCATATGCTCCATGGTGCTGGAATATTTACCAACATTTGCCCGAACAAAATCACCCACTTACGTATAGGATTGTAGGATATTGTAGGTAAATAAACCAGCACCATGGTTCGCATATGGGATCTAGTTCCCCCAAAATCCGGGCCATTTTCCGACCCTTTTTGGGGGCCTTGGACACTCAGGATCCAACATGATGGTTGATTGATAGTTTTTCATCCCCAGCTTTCAACGCCCAAATCAGGATCCACCTCTTCGGCATTTTCAAATTCTTGACCTCGGAGCCGAGGTAGAAAGCAGGCAGTGCCGGCTGGCGGCCATGGATATAGAGAATAGATAAGGTCATCCTGGAGTAGATAGAATATGATCGAATATTATGAAAGAATATGAAATATATAGAATGCTTAACATTCAGGTCATCACGAAGATGGGAACATCTTTGAACATTCCATATTCTATCCTAGGATGACATTATGGGAAACTCATCGAAGTAAATAGTGGGTTTTCCGGCAAACCATGTGTGATTACCACAGGGTTCTGCAAATAGCTCAAATCAGAGGAATCACTTTGTTTTGGTACGTCCCTATTCTCATTGCATTCATCAAAATCCCGAATCCCCACTATTGGACAGATCCTAAAACAATCCATCTGGCTGAATTAGAGTATAACTATCAGTATACTAATTCACTAACCTGAAAACATATGAAAATAGCTGTCATCATATGTTAGTATATTATATACTAACCATCATTCCAGTGACGTCACTACCTGAGGTTATGATGGAATTCATCCAGCTGGGCTGCCCAGTCCGAATCCTCACTGGGCTGCCCAAACCCCAACGCAAACCCAAGATGTGCATCAGATGCCTCGTACGCTTCATCAAGGTTCGGATGGGTCAACTTGTCAACTGGTCCTGTTGAACACTTGGATCACAAGATGTTTATTTTCTCATGGATAAATAACTTTCAAATTCAAATACAATATCAATTGATTGATGGATGGTCTACATCAGTACTCAAATGCTTTGTCCTATCGCACAATTGACTTATGCCAAACTGGTTAGCATTTTGGGTCTGGTTATGATCCTGGGGCACCAGCTGAGTAGTCTGTTTTAATCTGCGCATGTGTAGCGTTGGTCCGTATGAACCCAAAAGCAAGTTGAACTGGTTCCTGCATGGCAAGACACCGTGTCGAATCTAATTATGGTTGAGTCCTGATTTGCTTTAAAACATGCCCATGGATGCCTTCGTGGCAGACACCACCCAGGACGGATATCAGATCAATGGATAATCAATGGATACCAATGGATTCATTTGATCGACAAGAAACCATTGAACCTTTGAACTTTGAAATCCTTGTTTTTTTTTTTCCGTGGGGTTTATGCTTTCAAATGAACAACTCTAGAGGTCTCCTCCAGTTGTAGAATGAATTCTGTATAATGTTTCTACTATATCCCATTCTACCCCCCATGGATTGTTTGATTCCCCCATGGTTGTTGCGGCCGTTGCTCCTACGACTTGGGGGTCGGGTCGTCAGCCTGTTTCTCAACAAGCATAGGTTCTGTAGCCCATTTTGTTGGAATCCCTCATATTCCCTAACCTTGATTGTAAATGAGATAATTTATATAGCCATATTCCCGAACATATGGTCTCCCTAACCTTGCAGTTACTGAGATATGTAATCAGGGTTATTTTACCATGTCGAATTGGGGTTGGTTAATGTTGCTTACTGATCTGACAGGTACAGTAACTGGAAGGCAAAGGTTTTTTTTGGGAGAACCCACTCAGGACTTACTAGTTGTGAAAGTGCAGTTCCAGTAAGAAGTGGATATATAATATACCATAGTTGATAGATATCATGGATATCATAGTTATATATATAATATATACTGTCGTTAATATATATATATATGTGTATGTATGTGTTGAACAATACTATTAGTGTTTTAATATAATATACTATTTATAATATGCTGTTAGTGTTTTAAATGGATATCATGTAATATATCATGTTATATCCCAACGTTTGTGGCTTTACAGAGTTGTTTCCCCCAGGGTCACCAGAAATTCCGTGGATCAGTGAGCCGCTCAGTTCCCCCACTTGATCTCCGTGTTGGACTGGATCTGCTTATCGTTGGCGCCACGCACCTCAGCAAAACACAACTGGATTTTCGAGGTTTTTTGGCAAGGGATAGAATCATGAAAAGAACCTATATAGGAACCATATATATATATGCATTATATTATGTGAATATCATTTGGGATATATTTATATATAAGGTGATTCGTATATACATATATAATTACAATTACATACAATTACAATTAAATACCCGTATATATATATGTGATATATTTACTCGTGTGATGTCTATATATAAATATAATTACAAGTACAATTGGATTTGTCTTGGGATAGGGGGATACCGCCCCAAAACTATGGCTTCCCTAGTGAAACAGAGACCAGTTTGGTTGATCATTAGATTCTCCTAAGGTCGGAGTGTGACCATGGACCAACCCCTTGAGACCTTATCGTGAAACGATAAACCAACATGATATATATCATATATTTATTATATATAATGTATAATTTGTATAATCAGTTGCAATCATCAACAATCGCTCTGACAGTTGTTTGAGTCACATCTCGTGCGCCTGCTTTATGATTATCACACTCAGCGGCTCAGCGTTTCTTCCCGCTGGTCAAGCATTGATCTGAAGGGCAGGGTCGCTAGCACTACACTACTGAACTGCGGAACTGTCACGGCCGCTCTTGGACTGCCCCACTTGGCGATTGATCCCGTGGCCAAAACGGCGACAAATGCGCCAACAGTACCCTGAATGTGCTGCACGTCCCTGCGCTGATCTTGAACTGCAGAGCTGTCACCACCATACTTTGGATGGCCACAAGTAACCACTGACCCATCGGCCAAAATGGCTGCAAAAGAAGCATGAGTGGCCTGAATGTGCTGCATATTGTTTAACTGATGGCGAACTGCAGAGCTATCACCACCAGAGACTGGATCGCCCTAGGTGACGACTGATCCATCAGCCAAGATGGCGGCAAATGCATCAGGCGTGGCCTGTATGTGTCGCACGTTCCTGAGCTGATGTTGAACTGCAGAGCTGTCATCACCGTACTTTGGATCACCCCAGGTGACGACTAATCCGTCACCCAAGATGGCGGCAAAGGCTCCGCAACCACCACGTGTTCCCTGAATTTGCCGCACATTCTGGAGCTGATCTTGAATTGCGGAGCAGTCACCACCATACCTTGGATGGACCCAAGTAATTACTGAACCATTGCCCGATATGGCTGCGAAAGCCTTATACCGGACTGAATGTGCTGCACGTTCCTGAGATGATCTTGAACTGCAGAGCTGTCACCACCATGGCATGGGTTGCCCCATGTCACGACTTGGTCACCTCCATAGCTCCAGAGTGCGAAAGCGCTTTGCGTTGCTGCTGCGCTTTTTGCGCAACAGCAGTCAAGTGCTCTCCTTGTCAAATCCCTGCAGCTTGCAAAGACTCCGTGGGCTTGGTCAAGACATCGCCTTTTGCTGTAACAAATTTCAAGAAACCCTTTACAAAGGATTTCTGCGCCACAACTTTCAAGTCCCCAACTGACGAGTCTTGCGGAAGCGAAAAAGATTCACCGCAACCACTTGGGAACGAGACATTTACTCGAAACATTCTTGGCAG